>JAAGVU020025610.1:0-26830 GCA_011763525.2 Mormyrus iriodes
TATATATGAATGAATAGTTGCAGACTTACACAATGCAAGCAGGAAATAAAATGTCAAAAGTATCAACTCAATGTTTAGCAGTAAAGGCATCTCTGAACACCAGTCCACATCCGTCATTCTCAGCCTCAGCACTGGGGAATTTTGGGTAGCCATCATATTCTATTTGGGGATCTGGGCAGCTGTGATGTCTCAGATAAATGTGAATAACAGCTGTTGCAATGATGACGATCCAGCATCTTCTTGGCTCAAACCTCAATGCGTTCTGTAGGTACTGAAAATTTTAAACGGGTCATTCCATGTCAAATCAACCAATTTTCCAGAAATCCCACACACTTCAGTCTCAAAACATTCTGAAAAAAATCCCAGGTGTACCCATGTTATCCAGGAGACACCTAATAAAATTATTTTGATGTAAGATAAATAGATTCAGTCAATTTTGTCACGGCTTTATTTTTTCATCAATTTCACAAGACCATATCTCAAAAACTAAACCACCTAGCAGGCTTGAATTTTCCATACTGTTACCTCTAGTGGTATAGTGCATAACAAAATCAAAATGTTTGGTCCAGATGACACCACTTGGTAAGAGCAGACCTTCAAAAATCAGAAAAAAATATTTTGTGTCTGCCGTGTTTAGGCTTTCAGAAAGCATGCTGCTGAATTTTCTCTATGTTTAGATACAGACACAGGGCTTTTCAAAAGGTTATAAAGAAACAAGAATCGACATCAGGCTTTGACGAGCAGAACTCTCAAATTTTAAAATTTTTTGGGTCTCCCAAAAATTCCATTGATTTTCATTTTGGGTCTAATTTTCAGATCAGCTTACTTGGGAATGTCCAGACATTTTCTAAATAATTTTTCCTGTATCCTACATGGTTCCTTCTTTCTCAAAAAACAAGTCTTACTTTTCTTATGTAAATTTTTCATTTTTATTTTCCATTCTAAACATGGGATAAATTTTCCATTTGTCAGTAATGGTAATCATGAAGTTCTTCATCACTAACTCTGGTATAGGGTTAATGGAAAAAAATAAATCACCAAAGGCACATAAATCACATAAAGCAAGCATTCAGACTAGAGGTAAAAATGCATATTAGCCCGTTAAATCAGAAAAAAATTGTTTATAATATTGTATTTTATTTTCAAACAAAGGTGCATAGTACAGTTACTGCTCATTTTTTTAAACTTGCTATTATGTCTCAAAAAAGACTATTTCTTTTTGTACAGTCAAATGCACACGGAAAAAAACAATACACGAGAAGAAAAACGTATACCTATTGTTATTTAGCAATACTTCGATCTGTTTATTAGCATTTCATAGGAAATAAAACCTGACAGGCTTTGCAATTCCAATAATGAAATGTTAATACCTTGGTATTGCAGCAGCAGGAATGTCACCCATTTCATTTCTGATTCAGTCAAACTGAAGAGTGTAGGGTATCTTTGTCTTTGAGATCAAGATGGTACTGCCTCCCACTGACCATTGCAGGTGCACTAAGCAGTGCAATCACACACTGTACTGGCACTCTGCCTGTTCTTGTTTGTAGTGTTATTCCTGATCTTGCCCTGTTTCTTTTTAGGAGGTCAATCAGAATGTCCATATCCTTGCATTTGGAGCATGAGGGAGACATTTCTTGTTCTAATGTGGATGATGGCACACCACAAGCAAAGGCAATCTTCTTAACAAGAACCATATTGAATTCCCTTGATTTTCAGTTGCATACTGTGACATATTACATTTACTGACTCAAGAAGGTCTTTCTGGAGATACTCCAAGCTCTGTCAGACCACTGTGCTCTTGGTGCTTAGCACTGACACTTCTGAGGGTTGGATGAAGTCTATATCATTGACCACTTCTCCTAACTCCGTTAGAAAGCTATCCAGTTGCTCAGTCGCTGACTTGAGCTTTGACCAACAGTTGTAGCACATTTTATGACCTGGAATAAGGCGTGTTGAAATGTCACTAAGCTGGTTTATTTGTCAACATCTTTCTTATTAAGTGTTTTGAGGTTTTTGGTCACTGCTTTAAAATGTAGTCCCAGAGGTTCAATATATTTCTTTTGTAGGAATTCATATTTGTCAATGTACAACTTTATATGATGAGCACATATTGTTGCATCTGGGCCAGCTGCATTTTGTGATCTGAGAATTATGAGTTCTTTATCAGTTTTTGAAAGACCATTCAGCCTCAGCAGGTCATGCTTCCTTTGCAATATATTTTTAATACGTTAATTTAATATTCAATCATTGTCAAAAAAAATGAAGTGAAAGGAGGACTACTAACCTGGTGTATTGAGACGGATGGCATTCACTATCAGCCGAACCAAAAGTACAGCTTGGGAGATTTGTGGCTGTATTGAGACAGCTGAGGTTCATAACGTCAACTCTTCAGTGCAACCACAGGTGCCACCATCATTGAAATTTAAAAGGGCAGTCCCACCCCTGCTCAGGAACTATCAACTGATCTTGTTAGAGAGCAACAGGTGGCCGTAACAAATAAACCATATAGTGATTTATTCTTTCCATCAAAACTGACTGATTTAAACACTTAATGATTCCCATTATTGATGCATGTGGCATTCAGCCTATGTTTAGGATGTAAAATAATCATGAAAGATTTGGATAAAAAAAGTAAGGTTTGTGTTTTGAGAAAGAATACTTTTTTGGATTTCAGAGGTCTGCTGTTCAAACCCTGATACAGTTATTGCTGTTTCAAAAAGCCTATGTAGTTATTCGAATAAGAAAAAAAACAAATGTCTGTGGTGGTTACAAATATGTCGTTCTGAGGCCTAAAAATAGCTAAGCCAAAAACTCATATTATATTTTGGTCAGTTTCAAGGGGTTGCTTTGACCATGTGGGGTCATCTTGACCAAATGTTTTAATTTTGTCACATGCTATACCAATTAATCTATCAGCATGCAAAGTCTGAGCCTGCTCGGTGGTTTAATTCTTGAGCTATAGACCTTCGAACTTTGATTAAAAAAAATGAGGCTGGATAAAATCGACACCCCCCTCCCCTCGGTAAACTGGCTGTATCTTGGAAAGTATTGATCTTACATTAAAAAAAAATTACGGGGTGTCTCCTGACTAACATGGGTACACCTGGTAATTTTTCCTGAATCTTTTGAGTCAGAAGTGCGTTGATTGATTTGACATGGAATGACCCAATTTTTTTTTTATGAACTAAACGTGCACTGTACCAGACCTCTGGTGTAGTTATGGGCACAGTTGTAGCGCTGTTGCTGTTACCTTCACTGAAATAATCCAAGTAGTCCATGTGTCTTCATTGATAGACAGCATTAATCTGAAGTTAAACTTCCCACTTTAGAGGTTTCATTTAAGACGTATTTTATTCCTCTAACCTTTCTTCAGGAATCCTGCTCAGTTAATTCAGGACAAGGCTACTTCCAGAACTATTTCAAATCATGACAATGCAGATTTCAGTTAATCTGGTTTAAAGGGTTTAATTTCTGTATGGGAAACTGCCCCAGTAAATTCTACTTGGCTATAGTTAATTTTCAACTCCTAAATATCACAAAAACTTAAAATACCTCAATGTGAACTTTTTCCACCATGATTCAACCCTACTGAAAATACACATTACATTCACAAAAAATTCTTAATATTAAATGGTTATGATGTACCGTATTATGAAAGAGATGCAGCTAAGTAACAGGGCTAATCTTTGTTTGTGTTTCAGTAATTATTTTGACATACTGGACTTCCATTTATCCATCGATTTTCTGTAACTGCTTATCCTGTTCGGGGTTGCAAGGGGTCCGAAGCCTATCCCAGAGGCTACGGGCGCAAGGCAGGGAACAACCCAGGATGGGGCACCAAACCATCGTAGGCATACTGGATATGTAGAAAGTAAATTAAACAAAACAATTTAAGTCAAAGTGATGACAAAGACAGGCTAGGCTATTCTGAGAGCTTGAATGGTACGAGTATGTATGGCTAACGTTACATTTTTTGGTGAGTCCGTCAAACCTGAACGTCTTCTTCTGAGATGTATTTGTATTGCAGGCGTGCTGTGGTGATATTTTAGTTCTGCTTTGCAATACTGACGGGCGACTGCATTTTCATTCATTGCTTCCACAAAGCACACACCATCTTCCTTTTTGCCATATTGCTGATTAATTCAGAAGGACAAGGATAGGGGTCAGCATGAGCACTCTGATTAGCCTGCACCTAAGTAGCCACATACACAGCAAGACTAGATGCCCTGTGTGTCATGACACATTATTTCCATGAAAATTTTCAAAATTATCTGCCATTTGTGCCAAAGTAGCCCTTCTGTTGGTTACGAGACATGGTAGCCTTTGATCACATCCCGCATTGACAAGTTCTGGCCACCCAACATCCTGTCGGCAGTGTTATGAGCGTAAGGTCATTGTTAGTTACAGCATATTACTGCTTTTCAGTATTCATTTTTTGCTGTCTTCTGCCTGGCAGGGGTGTGGCTAAAGGGTGTAGTAGCATTAATCGAGGCTAATTTCCCCGCAGTTGCTGCATGTTCCCAGATGGATAAAGCCAATGTGGTAAAAGAGAGAAAGAGAAGGGGGGGTGTGACTGGCTAAATGTTGTGTTGGATCTTCTGTTGATATTCTGGGTTTTTATTCTATGTTCGACAATGTAATAAAGAGTTAAAGACAGAGCCTTTGTTATGTCTTTGTGTTGTTTTGTTAGTCTGTCATTAAGTTGAATAGAGTAGTTAGGATACGGAAGACTTTTTGTTAATCTTTTGATTTTCAGGTTTAAGTTATTTTTGGCTATCCCACGGTTAGGGAACCTCCATGCCTTTGGAGGGTTAATTTGGTTTCCCTTTGCTTTTTTTGGCTGTTCCTTTTATTTGCTTGTTGGATGCTGGTGTTGCATACAGTGTTGGATGCTGGTATTGGGAGACGGAAAGCCCTAAATAATAATGAAAGTGGGCACTGTAAAAGGCCATAAGTGGAAACTGGATTTGAGACAGCACTTCTTTACACAGTGTGTAGTTAGAGTATGGAATAGTCTTCCTGTTAGTGTAGTACAAGATAAAATCTTGGGTTCCTTTAAATCAGAGCTAGATAAGATTTTAACAACTGTAAGCTATTAGTTGAATTCTCCCCAAACGAGCTTGATGGACCATATGGCCTCCTCTCATTTGTAAATTTTTTGTTCTTATGTTCTTACATGTAAAAAAACCCTTTGGCTTCGCAAGTATACCGCTGAACTTTGTTGTTATAGAGTGCTATGGCTAACTTGGAAGGTTTTTTGCTTCTTGGAGCACTCTCAGTAGGTACTCACCATGGCTGACTATGAGCACCCCATAAGCGTTGCCATTTCAGAAAACCTCTGACCTAGTTTTCTGGCCATAATGATTTGGCTACTGTTATTCACTCAGATCTTGAGACCCTGAGTACTGAATGTGAGTTTACCATGTAATATATCCCAAACCTTGACATACACAATACTTACTAGATAGTAAGCGTTCTTCGTTTATGTAGGGGTGGTGATAATGTTTTGACTCTTCGGGGTATACCTTTGCAGGGCCATGCAGAGACTTTTCAAGGGGCAGGTGCTCAACCAGGGTAAATTATGCCAGCTGGGGGGGTCACCTTCACCCACGGTAAATTTTGTGTGATTGCTGGTGATCTTAAAGGATCACTCAGAAAGAGGGTACTTTCAATGGTTTGGACAAAGGAGCAGGTAGGGTGGGGGGCGTAATGAATATTGCAATATCGCAATGGGCAAACATGCAGTGTAAGAAAGATTTTAAAATATTTTTAAAATAATAACGATTTTATGATTTAAAATAAGACTAACTCTGTTTAGGGTGCTGTTTTATAACTAAACACAGCTTGAAAAAAATCTGAACCATATGATATGTGTTTGTCTGATATAGGACTTCAATCTTCATTAGGTAGATGCTTCATCCTCGCACTCTGCATGCGTAGCAAATTGGTCTCAGTAACATACGAATTGATAATAAAGAACACAGTCTCAATATTGTTCAGTCCTAAATAGACAGATCTGTTCATTTGACATTACTGACGATGTCGTGAAAGCTGTAGAGGGCATAGGTCAGACTGCAGCTTCATGGAGAACAAAGAATGATTTTAACTGAGTAAGAGTAACAGGATGGGGGGGGGGGGTGTTGATATTGGGGGGGATGTGTCCCTCTGGTCCCCTGTGGCTGGAAACAAATGGAAAAACAGATGGGAATGTGTTTATATTAGTAATGTGGTGCTTAACAACCCAGGGGTTCCCCAAGGGACTATATAGTCACCAGGAGGTGGAGCCAATGGAGGGGGATTGGTGTGGCACTCCCTCCTTCCCCTGAAACCTGTTTGGTCCTTCTGGTGTATACCCCTCCCCCCTTTTTCATCTAGTGATGTCAATCATAGAATGCGGAAGAGCTGTCTCAAACACACCTATGTGATGCAACTAGAATTTCAATAGTTCCCAGAACTGCATGAATGTACAAAAATCTTTTGCAGGCGTTTTGACATGTGTAGGCTTGTTCTTTCTATATATACAAGTGGCCCAGTTATAGTTAGTTAGCTAACAGGTAGCTATCTAGCTGATAGGTGGAAGCTTTCCAGTTGTGGCTAAACTGTACAACAAGGACTTTCACAAGCAAACCCATGTCATGGAAACATGTTTTTGTTCTGTATTATCAATTCAGTTTGTCTTTTCATTTGAGGTACAGTGATCCCTCGCTATATCGCGCTTCGATATTCGCGGCTTCACTGTATGGCGGATTTTATATGCAAGCATATCTAAATATATATCGCGGATTTTTCGCTGGTCCGCGGATTTCTGCGGACGATGGGTCTGTTTATTTCTGGTACATGCTCCCTGAGTTGGTTTGCCCTGTTGACTTCACCGGCCGAAATCAGCTGAGAATGTAAACATTACCAGAATGCAAAAGGCGCATGACTGCAGTGTTTGTATTTTAGAAATATGAAACTAATATTAAAGGAATAATCATAATATATCTAATATAACTGGGCAAGTAAGACAAGTGCGTTACTGTATATTATAGTAAAGATAAAATTATTTTTGTTAAAATATGTATTATTACAATGTGTTTACAACTGTATTACGTATTAAATAAAACAGAAATTATAAATAAATGAACAAATAAATAGACAAATAAGTAAATAGCCGACCAAACAAACTGTCATGATCCACATCTGTCTTGTCTCCGTTTGGCCAGCAGGGGTCACTTTTCATCCCGTAATTACATTATTCCTAGCCCTCATGTTTTAACCATCCACACCTGACTCCGGTCAGTTAATCATGTTCAGTGTATATATGTGCCTGTTCTCAGTGTTTCCCAATTCGGTCATTGCTGTTGTCAAGGATGTCTAGTGTGGTATCAAATAAAGTCAGTTTCAGTTCCGTCAAAGGCAGCATTTGGGCCGTGTCTCTCCCTTCACACATGACGCAAACAAACAAACAGTTAAATAAGTAAATAAATGATAGGGGGAGACAAATATACAATTAAATAAGACAAAACAGTGTCATGCTAGTATAAAAAGCTTAGCGGAAAAGATGAGTTTTTAGACTGGATATAAATGTGACTAAAGTTGATGCAGACCTAATACAAAGGGGTAGACAATTCCAAAAATTGGGGACAGCTACCATGAAGGCACAGTAATCTCTGAGCTTAAGTCTAGCCCTTGGCATGACCATCTTCTCAGAGGACCTAAGTGATCGGGTGGAAGAATAAGGATGTAAGAGATCAGTGTCTCCAAGATTGAAAGCGAGCCTGTAGCACACAGGAAGCCACTGAGATTGGCATGATATGATTATTTTTTCATGTGCCTGCCAGGAGCCTGACTGCAGCATTCTGGACTAATTGTAGACGAGCAAGGGATGTCTAGCCAAGAGGATACAAAGGCATGAATCAGTTTTTCAAAATCAGCAACAGAAAGAAAAAGCTTAACTTTAGCTAATACCATGAGCTGATTGAAACAGGCCTTGAGTTAATCTGTTGGTAAAATTTAAGGGCACTGTTAAAATTCACACCCAGGTTTTTGGTGAAAAGTTTACGATAGTGTCCTGGTTAATCCTTTTCAGCCAAATCAGGAGTCAGAAGTTGCTTTTGTAGAATTCCAAAGTTAGTCTTTTATTGTATCCAAGTCCGGACACCCTGCAGGAGTGTGTCCTATGGTCAATTGCACTGATTTTTCTACACTTTTCATATCTCTTATCAAGATATTCATCACAGGGGGCATCCCAAGCACCATGTTTCTGGTCCAATTGCTACCATTGTGCATCCCCTTCCTGGGCTCAGACTCCTAGAACAAATGGGACCCCAGGTGTCTTTACCATTAGTCCTTGTCTTTTTGGGGTCCAATTACTTCCCCATCTCTATAAGTTTTGGGCTGCCAATCATTTCTTTGGTTGAACTTTCTAGAAAACACAATTATAGCAAAATGGCTTTCACAAGGCAAGGCAAGGCAAGTTTATTTATGTAGCACCATTCATACACAAGGCAATTCAAAGTGCTTTACAAAGGCAGAAGGAACACATTTAAACAAAAGACATTAAAATCACATTTAAGATGCAAAGAGATAATTAAATGAATAAATAGTAATAATAGTAAAATTATATTTAAAAAAAAAGAAATCAACAGTTAACCGAAAAGAAGTTATACTGTAATGATATGTTTAACTTGTAGTGTGTAACTTAACTGATTTAATTTATTGAAAGACTGCAGCAAATAGTAATGTTTTAAGCCCTGATTTAAATGAGCTGACAGTTTTAGCAGACCTCAGGTTTTCAGGAAGCTTGTTACACAGTCCAGGAGCATAGAAAATGAACGCTGCTTCACCTTGCTTAGTCTTGATTCTGGGAACACTGAGTAAACCTTTACCAGATGACCTCAGGGGTCTGGATGCTTCATAATGTTCATGTAAATCAGAAATGTAGTTAGATCAGAGACCATTTAGTTCTTTATACACAGGTAATAGTATTTTAATGTCAATTGTATGATGTACAGGAAGCCAGTGCAGTGATTTAAGGACCAGTGTGATATCATATGTTCTACTTTCTTGCTGTTAGCGAGGACTCTGGCAGCAGCATTCTGGATGAGTTGCAGCTGTCTGACTGATTTTTTGCTAAGACCTGTGAAGACACCATTACAGTAGTCAAGCCTGCTAAAAATAAATGCATGAACAAGCTTTTCTGTATCTTGTTTAAACAAAAATCCTTTCATTCTTGCTATGTTTTTAAGGTGGTAGTAGGCTGATTTCACAATTATCTTTATGTGGCTGTTGAAATTAAGGTCCAAATCAAGAACTACACCAAAATTTCTAGCTTGGTTTGTAGGTTTTAGTGTCATGGATACAAGGTGAGTAATGACTTTCGATCTTTCTTTTTTGGGGCCAAAAATTTTTAGAGCTGCAGGCCCCCTCACCCAGCCCAAAACCGACCCCTCCAAATTCACCCAGCAGGGCCCAGAGCATCCCAAGGCCCACCCACAGCGCATCCCCCCTGGGCCACCTGCAGCGGCCCCACCATGCTGTGGCAGGACCAAGGCTCCCCCGCCCACCAACCAAAAGGGAAGGCCACCCAACCCGGCCACGGCCACCAGCAACTGCCCATGACAACCACACCTCGGGCCCCCATGCAATCCACATGGGAACAGAAACAAAGAGATGGGAAAGGCCCCTTGGCCCCCCATCACACCCCCGTCCTATGTCAGTGTGACGTGTGTATGTACATGCGTGACAGAGATGTGTGTAGGTGACCATGATGCGTTAAAATGGTGGGTGCAGTTAGGGCGTGAGGGCCCCACCGCTAGCAGACGGTGGAGTCCCCCATCCCCCTCTCTGCCCCCCCAAGGCCCTAGTGTAATGTGGACTCTGTGGATGACAAAAGTACATTAAAATTGGGAGGAGCGGTCGGGGCACCCCACCACTGGTAGGCGGAAGAGTCTCCCCCGCCCCAACCTACCTCCAAGACCTTAGTGTCATGTGATGTCTACTATGTAAGTAATATTGAGGGGCAGTGTCTCAGCTGGGATGCCCTCAGCTGTCTCAGCACCTTCCACTGCCCCTCAAAGCCCTAGTGTTATGTGGAATGTGGTGTTGGGAAGAGGGGAACAACAAGGGCATGCAAGGAGTGCCCCCCCCCCCCAACCAGGGCCAGGTCCTTGACTGGCCCCAATTAGTCCCCGTCCCCGTTCCCACCCAGCCAGCAGGGAGCCCAACCAGGGTGCCCAGGGGGCCACCAGGCAGCCCAACCACGGGGGCACCACCCCACCGCGCATGATGAGACCCCAGCCAGTGGCCCAGGACGGGACATCCCCAGACCCCCTGGCAACCGGACAGCCGGTCCGGTCAAGCAGGTTGACCCCCACCCGCCGGGTCCCCCAGGCCCTGCCCTCCCTTATTAGGTTCTTATGGATTTCCTATGGTAGCTCTGATTTCCTCCTGTGGCTTCCTGCCAATTTCTTATGACACTGGTTGCATGCTTGTTTGTTAGTGCCTGTGTGCCTTGTGTGACTGGACTCCTGTCCAAGTTGTACCCTGTCCCACGATGCTGAATTCAAGCATCACAGAACTGAACATAAGATAAGATAAGATATAAGATTACCTTTATTGATCCTGACAGGAAATTCTTTTGCATACAGCAGTAAGATACATAAAGTACACAGATACAAACATACAGTGCAAAATAAAAACAAAGTGCAAAGACAGAGCACATAATGAATATAAGTACCTTTAGTGCAAATAGTGGAGAATACATGGATAAAGTGATTTTTAATTCAGTTGTGTGTGTTAATATCAGGGTGATGAGTAATCCTTACCAATGGGCTAGTCCTACATTCTGCTTGCAAGCAGTTTTTTCCGTTCATTTTGTTGTTCAAACACTGGTGAGTCAATATTAGCATTCAGTGCTGGCTAAACACCAGTGGCAAAACCAATGAGAAAACATAACAGAGGGCAATTATAATGAAGTGTTGGCCAAAGGCATTTAATATAAAAACATTTAATAAATCTGTTAAGAAAATTGTTTTTTTACTATTTTTATTTCGGACCGTAGTAAACTGTGGATAACTGAAACTCTGGAGACTGGTTTACTACTCTATATCCAGTGTGGCCATGTTGGATTAGATAGGAGCAACTGAGAGAAAATGATCCACCGATCAAAAAACAGTATTCACTGTTCCCTCAAAACTTTGATGGGTGAAAGTGACAGTTTGCATTTCAAGGCTTATTTCATGTCATGTGCTGCATCATTGAAAAAAAATAAATAAAACCAACAACAATTAATTAATTGACTGATTAAATAATTAAAAACAGGAAGAAAAACTATTTTCTTAACAGATTTATTTGTGCTCACATTTCATATCATTATCACTTATTTATCGGCACATTTTATAATGTATTTATTAATGCACACATTTCGTATCATTATCATTTATCGCTACATTTCACAGTATATTTATTTATTAATGCACACATTTATTTATTTAATAAAGTCTGAATAATCCCTCCATATACCAAAGTCCTGAACAAAACATAAACAACAGTGGGTACTTATTGTCATACCCCAATTAAGAGTAACAACCTTGTAAAAGTGTAAAGGACACTAAATGAAAATCCATAATTTGATATTAGTGGTCGAGGGTCAACAGGGTCCCAAGCCCTGCAGGCCAAGCTAAAAATAGGCAGGCCAGAAATTAGTGTGTATTTGTGTGCAGTGCTATATTCTGTCATGCTCTCTGTGGGTCACCATGTAGGTCAGCTCTATTTTTTTAACCTCCAGTCTTCAGGCTTCTGCTTATGGTCTGCTGGATCCATGGCATGAACTCAGTTCATGTCCCCCCTGGGTACAGGGCATCTGGCCCTGAGGAAAGGAGAGAGACACAGTGGGTCACTACATAGCCTGATAAGAGACTGATAAAAGCAACGATGTCTGCATGTACTGTTGCACCAGTAGCTATATTTGTGGCAGGCAAAGTGTTAATTTTGACAATACATTTTGATTTAGTTTTAGTCTTAGTCTTCTGAATAAATTGCATTTAGTTTTAGTCACATTTCAGACATTTAATTATTGTTTTAGTCTAGTTTTAGTCGACAAAAACTAAATTAGTATAGTAAGGAAAAAATAAATTGGTTGTAGTCCACTAAAAGTAAAATTGGTCTATATCAGACGGATATCTTATTTAACATATGAATATGCACAGAAGATACTCTAAGAAGATACCTCTAAACTATTATACTAAGATGTACACGAATGAGCCAAACCACATGTAGTGACTACTGAACATAAAATGAAGAGTAGGTGTAGAAAGGATTTACCCCAAAAGACCTTGGTCAGATAATAGCTCTGGTCTATCATCATGGCATTCTGGCCTTCAACATGTCTTAGTTATGCTGCAACAAGGTTTCACCAATAAAGGCTGGACCAAATAGCACACATTTAATCTTTTTTCAAAGAAAAAGACAAGGTCTTTCAACAAAAAAGAACCTTCCAGCAAAACTGATTTAACCATTTTAATGTAAAAAATGCATGTTTCATACAGCAAAAACCTATGGCAGTAAATGCTTTTTATCTTTCAAAAACTATGACAAGGAGAGCACAACAACAGATAGATGAGTTTTTGTTCATTTTAAGGAAAGCACTTTGTTCCAATATGACCTTTGCTCTGTTGCGCTTAGTACAAGTGAGGTCCCCTGTGATACTAAAGACTCTTTCCACAAAAGCCTGGGAAGCTGGCATAGCCAAGAGATTTATAGCAGATAAAAGAGTAAACAGTAAATTTCTTATCCATTATCTGACCAATATCTTTATCCTCTATACCTGGCCTATGCAACTCACGGTCCTCGAGGTCCAAGCACTGCTGATTTACCAGCCTTCCTTCACCTATGAGCCAGGTGTGAAGCCTCTGGCCAATCAGAATCAGTAATTATTAAACTAACTACCTGGGAGAACTGAAAACATGGGCTGGATTTGGAATTGAGGGACAGAGTTGAATACCCCTGCTCTATATAGTCGCTCCTCAGGTTACGATGGGGTTACATTCCAATAAACCTATCATAAGGTGAAAATATCGTAAGGCAAAAGTGCATTTTAATACACTACACCTAACCCAACAAACATCATAGCCTAGCCTAGCCTACCTTAAAATCATGCTTAGAACATTACATTAGCCTTTAGCTGGGCAAAATCATTAACACAAAGTCTTTTTTATAATACAATGTTGAATATTTCATGCAATTTATTGAATAATGTACTGAAAGTGAAAAACATTTACCCATCATAAAGTCTAAATATTGTAACTCTGACCATCGTAACCCAGGGAATGTCTGGAGTTCTGACTGTAGACCTGTGCTTCCAATCCATCTGGCAATAGACTCCTCCTTTTTCTGCTGCTCTTTCTAATCACTTTTGTGTGTCAAACCACTCAACTGTACCTGTGATATTTTGCTGTGATGGCTTCTGTTGGACTGCACTCAGTGGTGCCTTGTCTGTAGATGTCTTAGCAATCTAGAGAGGTAAAATATCTAAAAGTAACAGCTATGTCATTTGACAATTCAAACTGATAGCTCCCTGTCATCTAGCATACTAGCAGCTCAGGATGTCACAAAATGTTTGTATTCAATACCATTATCACTGAACTGTTATGATACTTGACATCTATTCAATATCATGGCAAAAACAGAGATCTCATTCAGTGGCTTTTAATTGAAAGTACCTCCTTGATTCAAATGAACAATACTGTGCAATTTTTTGTTATACCATATAAAATAAACAAACACTACAGATAACGGCAAATTTAAAATAGTGGTACATCCATCAAGTAGTTACCCAGCTGTCATTTAAGTAGACGAGTATTAAGAATCTGTTTCTTAAGTAACTCATAAAGGGATAAAACTGGCAATAAAATCCTGTGTGTCTGTGTGCTGGCTTTTTTTCCATTAATAAGCACTTTTTCTCTAATCGCACACAGAAATTCTTGAACACACAGCATTGCCAGGTATGACTTGTGCTGTTTTTCAACATGTGTTGAAGCCTTTTCTATATGTAGTTTTTGCTCACATATTATTGTGCCATCTGAAGTTCTTTGTATATTTGCAGTCACGCAAAAGAGCAGTACTCATCTTGCTGTTGAAGTATCGGTTCTTGTGATATCCCTACTAGCAGCACACCTAAAATAAACTGATGCACTTCACACATTAGTATTAGCAGGGTGAACGAGAGCCAGAGGTAACAGTACTGGTGTCGGGCAAGTCACCACCTAGATAACGTTACATACCTTGGCATGAATCTCAGGATGGCACCCCTCTAAATGCCTCTTCAGGTTTGTGGTATTCTTTCTTGTGAGCTTCATTCCATACAGCCTACACTGGGTTTTGTTTCCGTCAGCATTGTCATTAAAAGTTGGTCGATATGTCTGACCACTTTTATTGCCAAAGAATCATGTTGGCTGACATAGTGAAGCAGAGTGGAGCAGAATTCTGGCTGAGTTGATGATTTCCGGATGGCACCCAAACTGACGTTATCCAATTACAAGCACGCATACAAGTTTTTTTTAAATTGCACCACTGCATTAACACTCATTATTTGTTGGTGGTCTGTGTCTTGTGTAACAGAGATGTGCAAAGAGCTTCACATCGCTCATTGTACAGTTGTCGGTTTGTAACAGTCTCGTTTAGTTTATTTTTCATCAACAATGATTTTAAAAGCATGTCTTAGTTTTCGTCATTAAAGGCACATTTTTATTTTGTTTTTTTTTTCCATTTTTGTCACAGAAAAAATGTTGGTGACAAGTTTTTTCGTCTTAGTTTTTATTAACAAAATTAACACTAATACTTTTTGAGTTATTGTGCTAACAGGATCATTTGTCTGAAACTATCCTTTTTTGCTATCACTATGCAGCGCTGCTTCTATTGTAGGGCTATTTTTCTCAAGAATTAATCAATTATAGATTGTCACCCCTACAATGTGCTTGGAAATTCTGAAAAGATTTGTAACATGTTTTTAGAGTAACTTTGCTCACAAGACCAATTGTCTTCTACATCTGCTGTTACCTTCCTTTGCTGCCACACAGTGCTGTCGCTTCATTTTTGGGGCAATTTGTCTGAGAAATACAACAATATGCAAAATATAGAATCTGGTGTAGATTGGGTGTAGATCATTATCCATATAATGTTTTTGTGAAGCAGTATTAAAATCCATTAAAAAATTTTTTACATCACATTCACAAGATCAAATGTCATCTGCTTTCACCCTTCTCTTTGCTGCCACTTAGTGGCATTACTTCAATTTTGCGGCAGCCTGCCTCAAAATATAATCAGTTCCAGGCCGACACCCATACAAAGCCTCTGCAAAATTTTTAAAAGATGTCAAAAACCTTTGAGTTTTGTTTTAATGGGATCAAGTGTCAAAACTGCTCATTTTTTTTTTGCTATCACAATGCAGCACTGCTTCAATCTTGCATTAATATACAGCTGTAGACTCTGATCGTCACTCTCTATCCTGGCTTCTCCATATCTCTTCTGAGTGACTTGCGTGATAAGGACAAACAAATATGTAGTTTATCAGTTTCACGAGTTTTCAAAATGTAGTTTGTTTAATGTGTTTGAAAAGTTGTCCCGTGCATATATTTCTGCACAATAAATGTTTTATAATTGTCAATCTATTTTAATCTAAACATTTAATATTTATTTTGTTCTTAATGTTTATGCATAAAAGCCAACACAACAAAATGCAAATAACAATGTTCCTGATATCAGCAGTTATCTACAATTTTTGTCAATGTCCTGCTTAGATATTAACCACATTTAAAATCTGAGGCATTCTGGAAATTAATTTAGTTATAACATTTTCAATGGTGTAATGTTTTGGAAACATCTATTATCTATCGTGTTATTCATTCTGGATACATCAAATACATTTTCATCTCTAATAACAGACGTCTTGGTTTCTTGAAACTGAGAAGATATCACAGTAGTGATTAATCATGTATGATTATGTCAGGGAAACAAAGGGGTTTTTCTGAAAGTCTCTCCCTATTTCAACATTTGTGTTATCATAAAATATTATTATTTAAATAATAAGCAGTCCATTAAAATCAAAGTCACTGCTAATTTGACTTATCAGTCATTAATATGTGACTGATCATTAACTTCATCAGACACTTTTCCATGAATGCCTTACTGTCTCTGTGCCTCAAACTGTGATGGTTACAAGCAGGATTGCAGGATGTATGTACATTGTTCACATTGTAATGCATTTGTTATTTGTGCAATGGGGTGCCCCCCCAGTATGGGAACCACTGGTATATGTGAACCAGAAGGAGCTTGAGAGTGGCGCTTGCAGTTGGGTATCACTCCAATCTTGGGGGGATCTGTCGAAAACTTTAAATAACTCAGTGAGGTATTGGCTAGCCAAACAAAATGGGGTAGGGGTCGAATCAAAAAATACATCCAATACAGTGGTTGCTGCAAATTCTGGGGTGACTTTAGGAGTGGTTTTGAAATGGGTAAGCAGACACAAACATAATACCATCAGGGTTCTCAAGTTTCACCAAAAGTTTGGTGTGAGATTACATCTGTTAGGGGTGGAGCGTGTGTCTCACGATCAATGCGTGAGACTTGAGAGTCCCGTCTTACCGTATTCATCAGATTTTGCTCTTCTACACCTCGTCGGTACTCCGTGTGTGTGCGCGTCCAAGTAATTACGTCTTTGCAGCAGGGTCACATGTAACTTTTTCTGGAATTCACCCAGAAACAACAAATACTATTTTCTGACTGGCTGGTAGGTGGCTAACACCGTGCTTGCAGTGGGATTACATGTCACTTATTTTGGAATTTACCCGGAAACAACAAATACTATTTTCCGATTGGCTGGTAGGTGGCCACTAACGCTGTATAACTCGGAACAGCTATGAACTCGACGGAAAAGTCCACTCCGTGTGCCTGTGCCTCGTCCATTAATTTTATATAACGGGACACCTTGGTGAGCGTGTGAACTGGCTGAAATGCGTGTGTCTCGTGGTCATTGCGTGAGACTTGCAGGGTTGCCAGCTCTCATGCATCTGGCGTGACACTCACGCTTTCTGACTCATGCTCATGCGAGAAATCTTGCGACAAATCTATATTATTCCATTATAAACCTAAAATAAACTAAATAAAAAGCATAGGGATAGTTTGCAAGCCCTGCAGACTATTTACAAGGCAATAAAACTGTTACATACATGTAAATGTGTGTGCATGTGTCTGCAGATCTCGAACTGAAAATCTCACGCCAGCCAGCTGCCCAAAGCTGACAACTCTGTACTTGACAGCCCTGATACCATACTTTTACAGCAACAAAGATAATTTAAACTTCATTTTCCATCTGGTGATTATCCAACTAGCTTTTGTTTCAGCCTTAATTACTTGGGACAAAACTAAACCAAGTTGCACTTTTATAAATCTGTATTAAAGATACTGATTATAACACAATTCAAAAAGAATGGGTATCCTTATAGGAAATGAATGATTGTCCTTAAACATCACCTGTAATTACTCTGGGAAGAACTGCTGAGAGGGAAAACCATCTCATACTGAATATAGAAGAAGCAGAAAGAAAAAGGACAGGCAAAAAATCATATGCAGAATTCCTGTGGAAAACATCCAAAATGGAATAAAACAAAAAGAATTTTAAGGCTCTTGACAGTCACAACTTTGTATAGGACATAAGGTATAGAAGATGAATGAATGAATGAATGAATGAGTGAGTGAGTGAGTGAATGAATGAGTGTTATCAGAAAGAAAGCAGTTTCTATAGCAACAGCTGTGATAATCACTGTAAACAATGACAAATCAGGGAAATATTTAGCAAACCAGCTTAATGTAACAGAAAACCTTAAGAGTCAACCTCAAAGACAAATGTGCCCGCCACAATTGAATTCAAAACACACATGACTATCAAGAGAATTAAAACAACCTATACATATATGAAAAAGAAAACATACAATTCACCTTCCTAACTCCCTCTCCAACGAAACATGGGAGAAAAGGATAAAAGTGGCACTCATACCTACAGTAGTGTACAAACTATAAGTAAACATGAGGACACAAAAAGAACCTGTGACTCAAAAACAAAGCACAAAAAAATTTACGGTAATTGCCCTGTCATTAGTTTAGCTGCAGACCAACTTGCTCTCTTTAGAATTCACGTAAGCACCACTAGATGTCACTTTTTCTTTGTTTTATCTTCAAACTGCTGTACACTTAACTGCAATTTAAGGGGAGAGGGTCATGTGTTGAAAAATGTCCTTAAATCAGATACTAATAACAGTCTAATATTTTGAACTGTTTTAAATAAACTTATGTGTAATTACATAGGCTAGGCTTGTGTAGATTTTATTTAGGCCTTTTATCATTTTTATTTAAGGTCAAAGAATTATGATTTGTACTTTTCGTATCTTTTAATTTTTAAATTGTTTTTTTATTACTACTAAACTGATGTTTACTGCAGTCTTTCATTATTGCAGAAGTCTAAAAAGAGACTTGTCCCAGCCTACAGTCAGAGTGTGAAGGACCACACACGCAACGGTGATGTCATTCCCTCTCCGTGGATGAGGGAGACGGGGCTTGTCCCAGCCTACTGCCAGTGTGTGAAGGACCACACACGCAACAGTGATGCCTTTCTCCCTTACTTGTGTCCGGCGTTATCCATACTTTGTGAACTTAGACATAGACTGACTGGTTGTTTTTCATATGGCACCATCAGGTTTGTTAGGTCTAAGCAAAGAGAGTTTTCTGGAAAAACACTGGGATTTATCTTTAGAAGATAAGAACACCCTATCTTCCTGGAGGACGCCAGACAGATTGAGACATTGAAACAAAGTTTTGGTTTTGTTTTGGGACTTTAGCAACTTGAGTGTAAAATGGCTTGAGTTGCAGTTTAGCTAAATTCCCACTTCTTTTGACCAAACAATCAGGATCTAAAGTGATTTATGATAACCCATTTAGCTGAACTCATTATAACGATGAGCAATTATCCTTACAAGTCCAAAAACAGTAAGTCCGTAGAAAATATAACACCGTAAACTGAGATCCTAATAACCCTAACCCTAACCCAAACTTAACATCAAAGCCAAAAATCTATAACAAAATCTGGACTGAAAAAAAGCCAACCAACCAACAACCAAGTTCCCCAACAAAACCACTACACATCCTTACTTTATCCTGATGGGCTTCTTTTAGCTTTAAAAGTAGCCAATCCTGCCCTTGAGGCAGGCAGGGCTTCCTTTCAGTGGACAAATCAGAGGCCATCACCATGCAAGCTTTGAAAAGTTTGTCCAATCTTGGCCTTATGGCCAGGGGAAACAATAATATATATAACAGCAGGCACAGGGCTAGGTGTCCATGACATTAGCACTGATAAGTATTTTTAGACAAAATTTCAGGCTACCAGCTGAAATGGAGAATGTGTAGAGGCAGCTGGAGACCATCACCACTTGCCCAGGCTTGGCCATGTTCTCTGCCTCCAAAACACAGCTCCTTATTCCCCCTCTTTCTCAATATTTTTGAATTGTGCCTTGATGGGGTTTTCACCCATGACAAGTTTTGTGCTTCAGTCTACCCCAACATTTTTTAAAAGTTTCTTGCTACAAATGGAGAAAAAAAATCCAAATTACTAGAAAATCCAAGAACTGACCATCCCACCACACAGCTCTTTGGCTTACAGAAAGGTATTCTAAGATATCTCTACAGCCAACAAATATGAGTGAAAAACAAGAAAAACTTGAAATTTGGTCTACTACTGATGTAAGAGAGAAAAGCTCCTCCTCTCCATAAAGAATAAAAGCATAGCTCACATTTGCAGCAGAAGCCTGGGCTTAAAACATGCTCTGGACAGAGGAATCAGAGAAGGGTTAGTTTGGCTGAAAAGTGAGATGGGATATGTGGTACACACTGAAAATTACCTTTGAACAAAAGAACGTCATGCCAGGTGTGTGTGTGTGTGTGTATATAGTCATATATACAGTCATGTGAAAAAGTTAGGACACCGCATTAAATATTTAGTTCTTCTTTAACAAATATAAACATATTAATATTAAATCTTCTTTCAGATTATATCTGTAGATAAAGGGGATGCAATTGCATCACCTATGCAAAAACAAGAAACAAATCCACTTATTTAACAAAAGAAATTAATTGAGATGCCAATTCCTACTGAGGAAAAAGTTAGGACACCCTATGCCCTAATAGCTAGTATTTCCCCCTTCGGCTGAAATAACTGCAATGAAAAGTTTCCTATAACCTTTGTGTATTTTACTTCTTCCATTATAAATTCTAAATTCTATAGAATTTATCCTCATTTTGAAAATGGTCAGGGGTAACTTCAACCCCCAAAATAACACAGGGGATAACCATCTATCAATTTCTGACATGAACTGGCAGAAAGTTTTCCATCATCTTAGTGTGACAAAGTTTTTTTTTTGTGGTGATTGGGGGGGGGTTACCCTGACTACCAAAATGCATGCATGACCTTCACTTCCCTCCAACCATCAACACATACATTCCTAGATGATAATAAAAACACAGGTGTCTGCATACGTTTGTATCCACTTGTTTATTAATCAAAGTTTTAAGGCCACTCTGAACTGTTTAATTAATCAGTTGCCCTGCTAATTTGGAGACCTACACACGTCAAAGTTCTGCAGTGGTCCAGTTCTAACCACAGAGAATATCCTTTTTCACTAGGGAAAGCAATAGTCACCACAAAAAGCCGCCTCTGGATGTAGTTATGCATAATGGACAACAGCAACCAAAATGTTAGAGAATTCAAAAACAATTCTTCATTTCTCAAGGTTTATATTCCAAAATAACTTTAACGGTTTACTCTGTACACGTTGAGTAATGTCATCAGTGGACGTCTCAGTTTTTAGCATTTTTTAGATGAGGTCACAGTGAGCGTACGGCATATCCAAGGAAGCACAGGGCATGAGGCAGGTGACAAATCAGACGGACACGCTACCGGCAATTTAGAGAGACCAATTCACCAGAGAGGAAACTGGACTACCTGATAAAAATGTGTGCAAACGCAGGGACAACATGCAAAACCCCACAATGACCTGGGAGTCAAACCCCCACCACCTTGGAGATGTGAAGTCTAGAACATCAGAACATTCATTTCTTCAGTCCTCTCAGTCAGCGGTGGTGTGCTGCTTACTGTTTTCATGAGGAAACCTGATTCTCCACGTCCACACTCACGTCGGCATGTTTGCAATCAGCTGTGTCATGATTATCTTTGGCTTCATTAAGAGGAACCTTGGATACCTCGTAGGATGCAGGAAACGGCCTTCACAATGGTTTCTGCCTGCCTAAAGCTCCTGTCCTTGAGGCTCACATTTCCCACTGACTGGAACTTAATGCTACCATAGGGTTTCGGTTTTCATCCCACACAATCCCTCTGTGGAATTAAATAATTCAGCCTCCAGCTAATAAAGGTGAGGACCCCTTCATAGAGGCAGCAGACAGGGAGGCATATGAATGACCGGAGATGCCAGGTGCCGAAGCAGACTTAGAGTTACAGAGAGACTCGGCAAACAGGCACAGAATGGATTCAGAATGAGCAAAGCTCATACACATTACATTCTTGGTTCTCAGATGTCCAGTTCTGGACTCAATTGGATAATCACAGGAACATGTGACAATAGTAGTAACACATTTATACACACATATAAGACACTGATGTGCATAGTTCTCAGACAAATGCCAGCGGGCTCTTTACCTGGTCTGTTTAATAAAGACAAATCAAAGAACATGCTTTATGTGATGTGTAAGCCATTTTGATTGTGATTACCATTAATCTTAGTAATTCCACAGTGGAATACAGGGCCATGGAAAAATCTGGAACTGGACCAAACTGTAGTACTAACTGTACTAAGAGCAATATGGCAATTGGTCTATCTTTGGGAACTGAAGGACAGGCTTAGGACATGATCCCACTAGGAGACAGGAGAACCATGCAATCCTCAAGCTGTGGATATCATCTCACATTCCTTCATTCCTTTCCACTGCATAACTAAGTTTTTAAAATATGTGGACTCCAAGGCTACCCTTGTAATGCAGGCTGATCTCTTGGAAGGGTGTACTGTGCCCATTTACACATGCAAATGGTCTATGGGTATATGGGTTATAATGCCGGTCCACAATGTCTGAGCCACAATTCAGATAAGGGGTCTGGGGATTTTGGAGAAATTAAAACAAATAGGAAAAGAAAATCCCTTTAAGACCCCTCTGTCACTGAAATTGCATTTATATTCTATGGGGGTTGGTGGTAGGAGTCCCCCCCACACCTGTCTCCATCTCTCTTTAGGAGCGTGGGTGGTGCTCAGTATCTGGCAGTGGGGCCTCAGCGTTCCCCTTCAGCAGTCTGTCCGCAGGAGGAGCCATTTGGGTCTTTGGAGGAAGACTGTGGAGACCCTTTTCGGTGCCAATGTTGACAGTGATGTTGGTGTAGAGGGGCAGGTACTCCCGAGATAACACCTCATACTCCACAGTGTTCATGCCATCGTCTTTCCAGGTTTGCCTGGTCTTTGCCAGCATGTTGAACCTGAACAGGGTGATGCGTGAACAGATGCAATGGTTAAAATTTCAGGCACATTGTCATATGTTTCATCTTGGGACCTAAATAATGTACTTGAAATTTTAAATGCATTTTTTTAAAGAAGCAATGGAAAATTCATTCAAGCCAACCTGCATTTGCAGTCAGTCAAGGGTACTACTGAATGAGAAAATCTGCTTCAGCGTTCATAAATGCCTGTAGCCGGAGACGTGCCATACCTTCGTGGATTCACCTCATTGCCCTTATCCAGCTTGTGTTTTATCATTTTGTAGCGGCCCACATTCAGAGATGGCCGAGTGATGAGCATCCCACCCAGGGACACACTGTTTAGTACAAGGTGGGAGAGAGAGAAGGAGTGGGGGTCAGACCATCATTCCCTGCTTCAAGAATCCATACATATTTCACTAGTGCATGTAAGGAATTCCAGTCATGACAGCCCATGTCAGAAGACAGGGTGAAGTTTAAAGAAACATAAGTGATTAGCAGATATTCCTACCGGATTCCGATGTCATCATCCTCACCACCCCAGCCCCAGTAGTTGTTGGGGAAGCCATTCATCTTGAGGTATTGCAGAGGGGTCAGAGCAGACACACCACCAAAATACATCTTATATGGAAGCCTGAGAAGGAAGAAGGAACAGGAATGACAAATGGAGCAAAAGATGCCTGTGCCAGCAAAGAAAACAAACTTTTATGCTACTTTTTGGGACAGAATCACAAGGTAAGTAACCTCTCTATAGATCCAGAACACACAATGCTTGAAGTAGTGACGTGCAAACTGCTACAATTCAAAACAGTGCAGTCAGTCATGCGTGTCTTACAGCTAATTTGTCACGGATCATATTAATCAGTGCATGTCTGCTTCCTCATTTACACAGCTGAATGGAATTTATTAGTGAATAGTAAAACAAAATGCACTCTCTCTGCTTCTGGAGCTCAACAACTAAAATACAAACGAGCAAATTTGTTTATATTACTTCAGTATTAAAGTACAATTATGTTGGTAGGAGGGGTCTGAAAACTTTGGGGGGCACCGCATGTGTGATGCAATGGCCCACTGGGAACCTGCCGCATGCCAGCAAGTGCTGATCTGCGCCACACAGGTGGACAGTAGCAAGCATTTCCTCATGGTCGGCACGGAAACCACTGGCGAAGAACGCTAATTGGAAGCAGCTTGAAGCTGCCAACTGCCCCAATGCTAATTATATCACCCATGCTGAGGAGAAAAGACAGGGTAAAAAAACCACACATGCTTTCTTTAGCACTGCTGACAGATGACCTGGACGATGACTGGCCTGAGTGGTCTACTACCTCCTGAGTTGACTGATCTGTGCCTATTCTGAGCAACATGCCTCCCTGGTTGACCTCTCATGATCATGACCCCTTGAAGGCCAAACCTGTGGCCTGTCTATGTTTCTTGCCCCTTCAGCACCCCCTGCTGCCAACACCAATACTATGTCATCCCTTTTGAGGTACATGAAGAGCCCACCACCTTCCAGAGACTTTCGGACGTGAAGCTATGCCCTCACTGAGTATGCAGTGGCCTACCTAGATGTTGCCATTGTCTGCACTGAGAGCAGAGCACTTTGTCTCAACAGGGTTCCGGATTCCAACCTGGCTGTGAGCGCCACCTAAGATAAACTGACCCCTAATCCCTGGGATTCCTCATTGATTGGGGTATTCCCTCCTCCCATCACTAAAGAATCAGGTACTGGCAGGATACCATGACTCCTTTGTCCCCAAATTCTGCCTGATAAACTGAGGAGGATGAGCCAGCCTGCCAGTGGTTAAGTGGCTGTCAATGCTGAGCTCATCCCCTGCATGCCAGACTTTTGGCTGCCTGCCTGGCTGTACACACATGCCACAGAAATTGACTTGAGCGTCATTCTCCCCCAAGACAAGAAGGCAAGGGCCACTCAATGCTGTATATCTCGACTCGGAATCTGTCATACAGCTACAGGAGGCAATCAGTGCCGGTGCCAGATGAGCTTTGCCTATCTATGGGAGGAAGAGGTTCTGCATTGGCAATCTCAGCCCTTTGTTGAAATCACCAAAATTATTTCCCCTTATTTTCTATATAAATCTCAGCCCTCAATAGGAATTCGCCTGCACCCTCCTCGCCCAAGCCTCCTTGACTAAAATTACTCTAAAGACATTGATGTAGGGCCCAGCTGTGTACTTTGTCCACCATGGCAGAGAGCGACACTATGAAGAGGGAAGCTAGAAAGCAGCCAAACTCACTTGTAGCCAAACTTGTCCATTGCAATGGCAGCATGCTTGGGATGGGCATCACATGTGTAAGTGTTGCGGTCATCCTCAGGGATCAGGTCCACGTCATGGAAAAACAGGCAATCCCAATCCTCTTCCCTCATGGCCTCTCGAAAGCCCACATTCATCAGCTTGGCCCTATTGAAGGTGTAGTTCCCAGCCTTCAGGAAGAAAAGATTCAGTGGCTTTATCAATGTTTTATTAAGCCCATGCAGCAAAGAATATCTTACACAAACAGCATGATGCCAGAGGACCACATAGTATTCTTTTTTACAGTGAATAAAATTCTTAGAGCAATTCCACCTGGAAGTTGAAGTCCAAATATAATGACGGCACAAAAATGGAAAAGAAATATTCAGGCTACATAAACAGGGATCCTAAATATGAAATGGGCTGTAGGGTGCCGGCATTTTATAATTAATTTTTTTACTAGCTTGTAATACAATCCGAAACACTATAGCCTAAAATGTGTATTATTTCTCAGCACAAGACTTTGCAGAAGATGCTAATGTAAACCATCGTGTTACTCTATATAGTATGTTTCAGAAAATAAACTAACAGAGTATGAAGGGAGGGAAAAAAATGAGAGCATGATTGAAGGTCTGCTTAATAAGCTGAAAAGGTAAAAATGGTAAGATTTAAATAATCTGTTACTTGCTATTTAGAAAAAAGCAAAGATTTTCCCATTTAATTATTTCACAAAATGAGAAGAGTCTACTGAAACTCTAGAATTTTCCATAAATAACCACTACAATCAAATTTGTATCAAACAAATATGTTAGGACCTCCATGTTGTGATACCAGGTAAAATGTATTTCAGAATAAATCACGTTTCAGCAGGACAGACAAACCTGCATTACCACCAAATAAGCGAAACATTACGCAGGCCACAATAACAGTATGAAACTAGAACCGGTGCTGTCAGACACCCCATCACTTACTCCATCCATCTAATCCGTGCTCATCCCACACTCACTCACCTGTACAATTTCCAGAAGAATTGCATGAATCAACTAGAAATGTGAAAGTTAATGCTCTGAATCCTTGTTGTAATATGTAGGTCTGAAAGTATACTTATTCATTTATTGCACATTCTGCTTATATTATATTTATATATTTAAATATTTATATTCTATTTCTCTTTTGCACTATGACCAAAATTTTCAGTGATATAACAGTAAGAACTGTAACAGATACTAATACAATACTAATGGGGTATACAGACTATTTCTTCAGTTGCACAATATAAAAATAACTCATTTACATTTAACTGATGCTTTTATCCAAAAAGGCTTACAGTAGAGGGAAAAGGAACAATTTGTGTGTGCTTCTGGGGATTTTTGAACCCAAATAAGATGCATGGCAGCGATCTGTATGTTTACATTGACAACAGCATGTGTACGAACGCGGTGATCCTCTCTGGGCACTGCTTGGCACTCGTGTAGGTTGTGGCAGTCAGAAGCAGACCTCTGTACATCCCCTGAGAGTTCACTAAAGTTGCTATTGCTGCTTACATCCCCGCCAAACGTTAGTGCTAATGCTAATGCTAGTGGGGCCCAGGGATGAATCCTGTGGGATTATCAGCGACTTTCAGAAGACTCTTACAGCTTCTTCATTGTCTCTCAGGACTTCAATCACACATCATTAAAGTCAGTTTAGCCTAAGTTTCACCAGGACACTGACATTGCCATATGAAGGGAAAGCATGTTGTATATACAAGCATCCACAATGCATACAAGGCTGTACCCCTCCACCATTTCAGACAACCAGATCACATCGCTATCATCCTGGCTCCAGCCTACAGACCCATGCAGTGACAGATCAGACCAGCCCTGCAGGAGGTGAGAACCTCAGAGCCTCAGGATGCTGTATCTGCACTACAAGACTGCATCAACTGCATAGACCAGGGATGTCAAACTCCAGTCCTGGAGGGCCAGAGCCCTGCACATTTTTGGTTTTCCCCTTATTTAACACACCTGATTCAACT
>JAAGVU020026150.1:0-26697 GCA_011763525.2 Mormyrus iriodes
ACCGTGAGTGTGATTTTTGGACAAAGTAACAATGTTTATTACCATCTTCAGGTCCCCGAGCTTCATTATAATAAATAGAGGAGAGAGGAGAGATTTTTGAAGTGCAGGGGACCAAACAGTGAGCAAATGGTCTCAGCTCTTACGCTTATCCAGCCAGGCTTGATGAGGCGTTTAATGTGATTTAATATACTAAACATTTTGTTTGACACTGGCCTTAAGTCAAAACCTACTTGACTTGACTTGATTTGACATACATACAATGTTACAATGTTGTCTGGTAGGGAATTGCCAATCACCCTGAAATGGTGTATTGGACAACAGCATAAACAACAGATTTCTGTACAGTTTGTAGCTAGTTTAAATTTTCTTAGCTCCGGTATGCTGTAATGTTACATATTATGTTAGGACACAATCATATATTTATAGCTCGATTCTAATAGGCATTATTTAATGTTAAGTCAAACTTGGATTAACTAGCCTATCAGAGATATGGGGGAAATTCTGCTGACAGTTGCATACAACATAGGCTGGGTATAGATTAAGCCTAAACAGAATTTACGTCTACTTACATTGCCTGCTATTTGAAAGAACACTGCGGTGGATCTTAGTTCTTCTCCATGTTGCCTTTTTTGGCAGTGTAATCTTTTTGCAGTTATAAAACATGAAACAACATATTGGCTGTTCAGATCAGCATGGTGGGTCATAATATTGGAATGAAGAGAACAACTGTTATTGAGCAGTATTTGGGAATATTCAGTTTGTAAACAATGTCTGTTATGAGTGCAGAGGAAAATGTAGAATTGTTCTATGTATACTTCGTCAACATCCATCCATCTATCCATCTCCCAACTGCCTATCCAGTACAAGGACATGCTATGATAATACATTTCTATGATATTCTACATGAAACAACACATACAGAACAAACAAAGTTATGTGTACACGTTCTTCAAAATAATCAGGCCACAAAACGTTATTTCTAATACTTCTAATATATCTAATAATTGTGGTATTATGATGTAAGAAATCTCGCTATCAGGATTTCCTTACAGCTAGTAAAGGTTAATCTTTATTAGTGATATGGAACAAACTGATCAGTATTTTCAGTCTCATTCTATTATCAGGGTCCCGCAGACATGGAAAAACATTTATGTTCCACAATAAATACACAAAGTTCGGAGAAGCTGTATAGTTTTATTAATTTATGGTGAGACTGCTTCTGTCAGGGATATTATTAAAGTTTATAATTTGCAGTCAGTTTTGTGACCTTACTGTAATAGATCACAGAGACAGACCCACCAGCCAGCCTGGATTCACCGGTCAGCCTCAAGTTAGTTTTCCTGTTACGGCTACAGAATGAACACTAATTTGTCAGGTTTCCCTGGGATAAGGTGCTGCAAGTCATTCCGTACGAAGTGCTTTCCTGAGATACTGCCTGTGTGCTGATCTTCCTGCACATTTTGACCCTTTGCCAATTATTACCGACTTTGCTTATCGGATTCTGATTTTGGCTTTTTGGCGGCACTGTGGCACAGTGGTTAGCACTGTTGTTTCACACCTCTGGGACCACGGTTCAAGTGTCCAGAGTTTGCATGTTCTCCCCATGTTGTCGTGGGGTTTCCTCCTGGGACTCTGGTTTCCCCCCACGCTCCAAAACACATGCTGAGGTTAATTGATGTTATCAGATTTCCTGTAGGTGTGAGTGTGCCCTGCATTGGGTTGGCTCCCCACCCTGGGTTGTTCCCTGCCTTGTGCCTGTAGCCTCTGGAATAGGCTCCGGACCCCCGCAACCCTGAATAGGAGAAGTGGATTTTGGCTTTGTATTTGTCCTGATCGGGTTTTGACTTGTGGCTTTTCTTGACTTTCATTCCTGGAATGTGTTTTGGCTTTGTGTTTTGAATAAATATTGATCCCTCCCTGGGCTGGAGCCAGAAATCAATTGACAGCTGTAATATACATTAAATACAAACATTATGTGAATAGATGATTGTAATGTTTGTTAATAATGAATATTAAAGCTGTCATGTCTTGATTATTTTAAGTGTTATGAATGCAATGTTTTAAGACGTGTTACGGTATACTTACATGCTGCTTATGAATGGTCTATGAATGCATTATGAATGTAAAGCATTGCCGAATATCTTATATGTGTAAAACATGAATACTTCTTCAGGGGGATGCAAAGTATATTGGCTCGGTGGTTAATACTGTTACTTTGAGAGTTTGGGAATGAGTGGGCTTCCAATGAATGGCCAGGACCCTCATCGGGATGAGCATGTGGAAGTTGGATGGTATATAAAGTGACAGTGCCATGCAGATTGATCCCATATATCACACTCAGCTGTTGAAATGCTTCATGTATCATTCTTTGCAATGAGAAACTGAGCATATGATATGGGTGCGGGCTTGACGATCGATTCGTGGGTTTGGGGGGGTGGGGGGGGGGGGGGGGGGGGGGGGTAATAGGATGGAAGAGCCAGACTGCACAAGAAAAATGATTTCAAACATACCTAACATAGCTTCCTGTGCTTGCCAACTCCCGACAGTACCCTGTAGCCCAGTAGGCCCTCTGCTGGTCAATTTTGTATATGAGTCAGCTGAAGCGCCTTGCTTACTTAAAGGGGCCCTATTATGCTCATTCTCACTGTTCATAGTTTTATTTTTGGGGTCTACTAGAATATATTTACATCCTTCAAGGTTCCAAAAACATATTTTTCTCATACTGCACATCTCTATTTACCCTCTCCCTGAAACGCTCTGTTAGAGCTTTAAGCCCCACCCCAGAGGAGCCCAGTGTGCGCTGATTGGTCAGCTTGCCCTACACGTTCCGCCCCTGTCCTGTCATCTGTTGACAGAACCTTGCAGGTAGGCAGTCAGTGAGGATTATGTTACGAGGTGACCTCACTATGTCATGGAAGTAAGGGCTAGAATTCTAACGGAGCATTTCAGGCAGATTAGAGAGGAGTTGTTTCTGTGGCGAGAGTTACTCCTTTGGACGTGTACTTTGGGCCTTAAGACTTTTAAGACCTTTTAGATGCACATAAAGCTAAATACTATAACACACTAAAGGACAAGATAAAACCAGACAAGCGTAATATGGCCCCTTTAACTACAGTAAGAAAAAACGGTACAGGCCCGCTACAGCTTTGTTCCCCAAGGCACAAACAACATTAATGTATCTCCAATAGTACAAAAATGTTTCTCAGAGTCCATTTGTGCACATTAAATTACACTAAAAGGAACATTTACCTACTGCTAGAGTACAATTGGCAGATCCTTGAGGGTACAGCCCCAATGATAAGTAATTGTACCCTCAAAGGTACAAATTGGTACTTTTTTTCTAACAGTGTATATCCATTCAACAAAATTAGCCAAAATTTACTTGACTTCTTGCTTAGTACATATTTAATCAGTTACATTCATTTTATACCCCATAGTTAAACATAAAATTTATGAGCACTAATGTTTTGAAGTATAGATCCTCCTTACATTTATTTAATAATAACTACATTATTAATGCACACAGGGAAATTTTCTTTACACTGACCCCATCTTGCTCTCCATGACTCACAGTCACATATGTAGGTGACAGTAAGCTTGGCAGCAAAGGGCAGCCAGCTGCAGTGGTGCCTGTGGAGCTGGGGGTTACAGATCTTGTGCAAGGGCTCACAGATTATTCTGTTGGGGCCGGGGCTCAAACCAGCAACCTTCCACTCACAGGCACAGAGGCTTAGCCCACTAAGTCACATACTGCCTGGAATTTTGTATGCTTATTAATTAATAAACCCTTACCAAGAGCTGATTGGTTAGCTGCCTAAACTTTATGTTTAACTGTGTGTGTGTGTGTGTGTGTTGTTGTTGTTGTTGTTGTTTTTGCTTTTCATTCAGGTTATTTTTAGTGTTTAGTATTTGTTTTTAGTATAGTAATAGTATTTGGGCTCAAGGGCACCACCTACTGGCAATTGCGGTCAGTTACATTGCTCATGCTTTGCATAAAATTGGCGTTCCGGCTATCAACCTCTCCTCCATATTTCATAAATTAATTCAGCGTTAGTTAGATGCAAATTGAAGTGTTTTCTCCTTGCATGTGAAGGTCAAAATTATAAAATAAATCAGTGCTGAAGTGACCCCGCTGCCAGGTTACACGAAACTCAAGGCTGTCACTTTAATATGCAGTTCAATATCACTACACAGATAAGGTAACAGCCCTACAGTAGCAATTAAGGTGCGGACAATGTATGTCTTTACCAGGGAAATATAGTTGCTTAAAATAAATGACAGTTCAATACAAAGCATAAACGATTCAGATGTTTTATGTACTTATTTCTTTCTCCCTTCAAAAATGTATTAGTTCAATAAATCAATTACAAAATGCAATGGTCAGCATCCCTTGTCAGATAAGGTGCGGGTAAAACATTGATAGAATTAAGATGGGATATCCGTTGGTGCAGATGTTAGAAAATCAGATATGCTTAGATGGGTTTAGAAGCTGTCATCTCTTTCGCCTTCGTGTCCCCAGCACCTGCCTTCATATGTTGTGGGACTGTCCTCCTGTGCTGCCCTCTGGAATTTCGGGCCAAGCCTCTCTCACCAGCTCTTTCCTTTCCCATTCCCCTGTCCCCTGCAGTCCACTATTCTTCTGGACGTCTCTTCTCTCTCCCTTCCCCGGTCCCAGCAGAGGCTTCTGATGCCTGCTTCCTTGGCCGCTGAGCTTCTACTGGCCTCCTGCTGGAGGTCTCCTGACCATGCAGTCCCCTCTGTTTGGAAGTTGTCTGTAGCCCATATAAATCACTTTTCTGGCTCGGCCTTTCAGAGACGTGCAGCTAGTCAGGAGGCGCTCGGGGATCATTACGCGAGACCGTTTGCCTGGTACTTATATATTTACTTTATTCTGTTTCATATTTATTTATTTACGTACCCTTTACTATTATTGCATATTATTATCAGTATTTTTTCCTGATCCTTTCAGCTGCTCTCTCCTGCTCGGGCTGAGCGGCAGAACACCAGGCGTTTCTTCCACTGACACGTTTTTACTTGTCTCTGTTTTGTCTCGGATGCTGTCTCAAGGTACGGTGGCGTGGGGGGGGGGCATCCGTGGGGAGGTGTTTGTTATGTTCTATGTAATTTTTTTTAATGCTTGTTCATTTTTTCCTTTTAATTTTGTTGAATAAATTTTGATCACTAGAAGGGAAAAAGATCGATTCGGGGGTATACATCTTGGTATACCTCTTGCCTGATGTTGCCAAATGTCGGTACAGGATATTTTAGGACCTTGCATCCTCGGATTCCGGTGAAAAGGCTCATGTTTCTCTTTTATACACATGCTTTGGGAATTTGTACTAACCATCCATATTTAAAAGGGGCAACCGAAGAACTGAAACCCACACAGATAATGTATACATAAGTTAATAGTTTTATTTATTATATTTCCCGTATCCTTTCTAAACAGAGATTTTAACTTTCACATAATTTTCTTTATTTGTTGGCTGCATACTAATTAAGACACATTCGACATGCTTTTATATGGACAAAGGTAACTTCAGATATTAATTAGCATGGAGAAGAATGCGCAGAATTGATCTGATAAGTTAGACTAAAAACCATAATGATTCTTTTACTTCGTAAAAAGGAAACGCACAAAATTGACCATAATTCAAAACAGATCATTAACAAAACCAGATTAACATGGATGGAGTTATGCACACTGATCGAGTAGGGGAGACCGGGGGTGATCATTACATGAGTTAGTTGTAACAAAGTCTCCAATCTGCAACAAGATACAAATCACATGACCCACCTTGCACGTGCTCAGCATAGCCCTTGTTTCACATGTGAGGAAGGAGCCCCCTGCAACAAGCTCTGTTACATTTGTTTCATTTATTTATGTGACATAGACTGTCCAAGGTGGGACCATCAAGCCTGTACAGCAGGAGGAGTTCAATATACCTGTCACTACTGTGAGTGATGGTGACTAACATCACACACACACGCACAGGCACACACACACACTCACGCACACACATACATGCACAGGCACACACACACACACATGCACACACACATGCACAGGCACACGCGCACAGGCACACGCACACACATACATACACAGGCACACGCACACACACACACTCACATACATACACGCACAGGCACACACACACACGCAAAGGCACACACACACGCACACAGACATGCACACTATTATTCAGTAATTAAAACTGGTGCACAGTTGCACATTTTATTTGGTTTTATTGTAATCTTTGATTTTAGTTGTGATTAATGTACATTGTATGCGTACGCACACATACCCACAAGTTTTGTTGAACAAAATAAAATAAAAAAAACTTTGAATAGCTTGAATTGTTTGACATCATTTATAATGATACATTTAAGCCAGGGCTGCATTACAGCTATCACTGACTGTGGGGTAAATTGTAACATTTCACTCCTTGTGTTTGAGGCTGAACCATTCATTGTCTGTCTGTGATAGAGAGATAAAGCCTGTGCTGTTTAACAGAAGACACATGCAGGTACTTTATGGCAAATTTTGAATGCAATTCCATAAAAGAGCTCCGAGGTACAGACAAAAATGTAAAAAAACATTACAACCATCCCCGGTCTCCCCTACCTGTCCCAGCATAGTGCAGCTTACCTACGCCCCTCTCAGTTAGGGTGAGGGACCTGTCTGACACTTGTATCCTAAAGCACAAGTAACTGAAACAGAAAAAGACAAGTTTTACAGCTAATTCATTTTTGAATTCCTTAAATAATAAGATTTTATTATTATTAAATTTCACAATATTAAAAGGTACCCCCCTTAGTGCACAGTTAATATTTCTGTTGTTCACGCAACATTAGCAAAAGTGCAGATGTAAAACAGAACAGTGAATTAAAAAGCTATAGAATAGCAGGGTGACCCCTGACGTCTTATCATAGGCTTATGATGTGGAAGTGATATTGTAATGGTCTCAGAGAGTTGAGGTCCATATACACAATTTCTAGATTATTGTCTTCTATTCCTTCCAATCGCAGTGAGCTGTAAAGATAAAATCCTACATAATACTATATATTTGTTTTACCCATGGCTTTATAGCTCTGTCTGAGCCAAATGGGACACTTAACACCGCTGTTAAGTACATAAGGACAGGTTTAGTTTGCCGGCAACTTCTTGCTGGCAGAGGTGGATAGATAGTTAAGGTCCAGAAAGTAAAAATCCAGACCAAGATTTTGTTTCAACCAACCAGTTGAGCATAAAGTGTTACAGTCACAGAGTACTTAGCTGGTTGGTTGAAACAAAATCTTGGTCTGGATTTTTACTTTCTGGACCTGAACTATCCACCTCCTCGATAGTTCATATGCTGATTGTTGGTACCTTTCCAGTGAGAGTGCACTGCAGTGCGTCAGCAGCTGCAGTACTGAGCAAAGACATAAAGCAGCTTTTTTATTGGCTCTGAGGCGTGCTGATCTGACTGAGAGTGTGTGTCTGCAGTGCAGTCTATAAGCGTTTAGACTAGGAGTGGCCAATCTTATCCACAAAGGGCCAATGTGTATGCAGGTTTCTGGGATAACCTTTAGGTCTGCTGTTTAAACCCAGGTCTGAGGACACTAGAACTCTTCAACCAATCACTCCACTAATTAGTAATCTAATTAGGGAGTTGCAGTGAAAACCTGCACACCCAGCAGCCCTTTCTGGATAAGATTGCCCTCCCCTGATTTAGACGGTGACTCATTTTTTATTATTATTTTAGCTCTGTACACCACAATGGATTTAAAATCAAATGACGTTTTGTCTTACGAAGTAGTTGAATTGTGGTAACTGTGGTAACTGACATTGTTGTGCTCCAAGATTACTGACCCACCGCTGGTATAATTTATATGTTGTTTTATGTGCTTGTTTTCATCTTAATTTCGATACTGTCCTCAAACCTTCCACCAGAAGAGTTTTATTTAACTAATGCAAACAGTGAAAAGCACAGAAAGCAGCAGCACAGCCGTCAGTCTGTAATAATAAGAAAAATAAATAAACACCTGATATATTACATGTAAATAACTATTTCATAAAAATAAACAAGGAACTTAATGCTTGTCCTTTCTGGATTACAGAGCATGGAAATGAGGAACATAACATCGGTTTTGTATTAAATACTTCATGTGGCCATGGGTAAGGAATCAGGATTCAGGATTAACAGAGAACAGAGAATAAGGTCACTTTTGTTGGCTGTGGAGAAAAAGCTGAAAATTCCGGCAGGTGTGTCAGCAATAACAGAAGTGACCCTGTAGACCAGCTCTGGGATTATGCTGAGTATGATCCTGCATATTCACACTCCAGGTGACTTACACACTATGTCTAACACTCAAATCTCTGGTGACCTGTCCGTCCTTGAGATGGCCATAAACTAGCTCTTCTTCTAACCACATGATGGCCAGGATCCCTCAAATATAGGCTTTCTTGTGCTCCTGGGTGTACCTGGAGGTCTCACAGCTCACCAGCTTCACAGCGGAATAATGCTTCAGCTGCCAAAGACATTACTGCGCGTTATTAGCTTCTTTGTGCTGTGACCCCAGTGGAGGCTGGCAAGAAGTCAGCGTCGTTTAGCCACTGGCTATCTGCCAATGACTGTTTTCCATTGAGCTTTATGTGCTGCAACGTTGCTGCTTAGTATTTGTATCATTATATACTTCCTGAACATATGCTTTAAGTGATGGGAATGATCTGTCACTGCACCATTGTGTTCTGTTTGTTCAGTGAGTGACCCATTGTACAGTTCCTTCATAAATGACATCAGTGAGCTAGATGGCATTCAGAAGCCTCTCAGTTCCCTATGGTTTAGTGACGTCTGAAAGAGTCACTATGATGAATGTTTGACATTTAATTGACAAAATATACTCAGTGTGTGTGTATATGATGTATATATTTTTAGTAAAATTCATTTTAATAAAATTGCATGCATACATAACCCCCATCTCAGCATAAAAATGTCTCAGTGGTGCGTGTCAGAAATGAACAAAGTAATGAAAGAGCCTGAATGAATCCTTTAGTTCAACACGCTCAAAATAATCTACTGACTGATAAGAATTATGATTCCCGTCTTTACATGGGAGGATCTCACGTGCCTTTATCGTGGCCTAATTCTGGAGACCAAAAGAGGATCCAATAGCCTTCACAAAGCTACTAATCATACCAGGCTACTGAAAATCTTGATCGTGCACCAGCTGCTCATTGCAATGTTTCCCAGCTTGACACCCTTACTGGGAACCAGACATCTCCCCTTGGGTACCGTGTGCAATTCCCTTTACTCCGAGGTGGACAGTTCAGGTCCAGAAAGTAGAAATTCAGACCAAGATTTTGTCTCAACCAACCAGCTGAGTGTAAAGAGTTACAGTCACAGAGTACTCAGCTGGTTGGTGGAAACAAAGTCTTGGTCTGGATGTTTGCTTTCTGGACCTGAAGTAGCCAACTCTGCCTTTACTGCACTTCAAGCCAAATAATCTATGGAATGCACCTTCGGTCTGCGACAGCAGTTCTGTATGTATGTAGATTAGTTCTGTATGTAGTTCTTGAAACTATGCCTATTTTTGCATGTGTATTTTTGTATTCTATTACTAATAACTGCATCGCCTATTACCATCCACCCCTCTAGACAGGATGTCTTTTTACAATGGAGAATGGAGCATAATGCACATTTGCAGTGACATCCGATAATTCAGTTTCACAACCAGAGGCGTATGAACAAGCGCAACCGTCAGTTATGAATAGAACATTCACATTTCTTCAGCCAGTTTCACAGCTGCGCTCAGTCCACTGTTGTTGACACAAATGAGGACACATCCTGAGCTTCAGAACAGTCAGATACATTCATACATTTCTAATGACTGTTAAAATACTGGCCCATCTGTTGTTGCACATTCTGCACTCCGTTGAGATCCTGGGACTGCAGCCAAAAGCTTGCTAGTTCAGAGCCCAAGAGGAGAAATGCTGCTGTACTTTATAGTTATAAATATGTACCAGTTTAGACATTTATTTTATTTTATTTACTTAGCAGACGCTGTAATGCAAAGCGATATTTGAGAAAGTGGGGTCATCCAGTCTCTGGGGCCATTGGGTTTAGGGACCTTGCTCAAGGGCCCAATAGTGAAATCAAAACCTTCTGATCACATCACAGAGCCATAACTCGCAGTCTCACACACAAAATACTCAAAACAATGCTGAGCGATTTAGCAGACACCTTGGATTTATTCTGAAATGGACCATATATATATTGTTTTTACATGATGATTGAACCATAATAATTGTAATATTCTTCAACTGCACTTGGCTTCTTCATAAGTATATGAAAATATGACTATTTGATTAAAGTTGACATGCTTGGGATTAAACCATACAGCTCAAAGCACTTCTAGCAATAACATATCTATTATATAACAAGGCATTGTATATTGTATAACAAGGCAGCATATCTTAATTTGATGTATTGTCCTGCATCAGTTTTAAGAATGGAGTCAGGAGATATGGAATTAATATATATCCATCCATTTCCTACACCTGCTTGTCCTATTCAGGGTTGTGGGGGCTCTGGAGACTATGAAAACAAGGCAGGGAACCAGGATTAGGCACCAACCCATCACAGGGCACACTCACACACCATTCACTCACACACCATTCATTCACACACCATTCACTCACACACCATTCACTCACACACATTCACTCACTCACCATTCACTCACACACCATTCACTCACACACCATTCACTCACACATACCTTTAGGCAACTTGGTAACTCCAATTAACCTCAGCGTGTTTTTGGGCTGTGGTGGGAAACTAGAGTACCCAGAGGAAACCGCACAACAACATGGGGAAAACATGCAAACTGCACACACATGGAACCCTGGCAGAGACTGGGCTATTGCTCCCAGAGGTGTGAGGCAACAGTGCTAACCAGTGTGCCAGTGTGCCTCCTTGTTTGCACACATTTTTTATCAAAAAATGAAGATGAATGACCTAGGATTGAAGAAGTTAAGCAGTAGAGCCCTGCATTGGGACTGGGATCCCGCGGGACCCAACGCAAATCTCATGGGAGCGGGCAGTTTAAGGTTGCCGCGGGCGGGAGTGGGTGGCTGAAAATAGACAGCGGGTCCCAAGATTGTTGGCAGGATGGAGAGTGCAACTGATATTGGTAATAAAATTAAGGCTGGAGAGAATGAAACTAAAGAAAAGAGTGGAAAATCAGATATCTGGAAAAGCTTTAAAATCGCTTTCCTGTGCTGTCGAAGCTTGTGCGGTTTGTTCTGACTGTACCTGCATCTAGTGCGCCATCGGAGATGGATTTAGTGTCTGTGGCGCATTAATAGTTTTTGGCCACAGTTTACATGTGTATTTGCAATTCAAAGCTGAGAGGTTTTTGTTAAGTTTATTTTTATTTATTCGGTTCTTGTTCTGCTAGAATAAAACATTAGATGCATATAAACGTATTTCATCGTACAGTATATCAATTACTGGGGCTGTGGGAGCTGGCGGGAGTGACAGAGACAGGAAGCGGGAGCGGGCGGGAGTGACAGAGACAGGCAGCGGGAGTGGACGGGAGTGACAGAGACAGGAAGCGGGAGCGGGCGGGAGTGACAGAGACAGGCAGCGGGAGCGGGCGAGAGTGACAGAGACAGGAAGCGGGAGCGGGCGGGAGTGACAGAGACAGGAAGCGGGAGAGGGCGGGAGTGACAGAGACAGGCAATGGGAGCGGACGGGAGTGACAGAGACAGGCAGCGGGAGCGGGCGGGAGTGACAGAGACAGGCAGCGGGAGCGGGATTAAAAAAATAGTCCCGCGCAGGGTTCTACTATGCAGGCACAGCAATGGTCTATTATGTCGATTATAAAGGGTCACGCACCTTTTGGGTGTATTTTGGGTTTATAAAAAAAGTCAGTGGAGAAGATCATTGAGCTTACAGGTATCTCCCTCAACCAGGAAGAAGTCTTGCCTTTTCTCGGCCCTCTATGCGACCTGCATCATAGGTGGGCAGCAGCTGATGAAGCAGTATGGGATTTTTGAGCCCAGGAAGCTGATGTAGCTGTGGTTACTCTCTCTCGCCCTCTCCAGGTGAGGAGGATGGGAAGTGAACGGTAGCATGATCTGCAGCTTCAGCAGTATTTGAAATGGCAGAGTTAGATAAATAGGTAAGTAGGTTTCCCACATTTTACGAAAGTAGAACGTTCCTGTGAAACCTTCCATAAACCGAAATTTCATAAAAGCAAAGGAGTAATTTACACAGTTTGTTTGATCTTTTTCCCCGATGGAACAAAATAAGCTACCAAATCACTCCAAATAACACATACAACCTAAAATAACACAAATATATAGTAAAAGCAGGAATGACATCATAAATGCTCAGCCTATGTAAAGTATTATGTATGATTATGTATGTATGTACAGTGCAGTGTCACCAGAATCAGTACAGATGTGTCACTTAATGACAGGGAGAAATGTCTTGTTAGGTGATTTCACCATTGTGTGAACATCGTAGAGTGCACTTGGGCAAACCTAGATGATACAGCCTACTGCACGCCTGGGCTATATGCTACAGCTTAAATAACGATAAAAAGTACAGTATAGTAAATACATAAACTGATACATAAATAAATATATAAACATATAATAAATGAGCATGTATGGCATGCTTCCTCTGTGATGACCCCTGACCCAAGGAAGCAGTACAATATAGCAATAACTACTAAGGCTGTGTCTGAATTCGGGGCCTGCATCCTTTGAAGGACATGGTTTTACTACAGTTTTTGTAAGTGTAATGTTTGTTTTATTATATTCTACATTTTACTTCGTTTTATTTGCTTGATAATTTGATCGTAATTTGATTTTTTGTCCCCCTTGATTTTCATGCATATTGTTTTCATTGACGTAAAGCACTTTGTCAGCCACTGGTTGTTTTTAATAGTGCAATATAAATGAATTGACTTGACTCAGCAAAAGAAGGATGCCTTTGAAGGAGCCTTTGAATTGGGACAGCTTTGTCCTACCGCTGTGACGCATTTGGTCTTCGATGCAGCTCCAGGATTCAGACACAGCCTACGTTAAAATGTAACAGGAGAGTCCCTATAACACCATAACCAAAATCTGCAACAAATAAATATTTTAAATTACATTTTTTTTAATGTAGTACAATGTTAATGATGTATATAGTAAAATGGAACTTATACAATTTCACAAGTTAGACCTTTTAAAAATATATATGAAATGAATTAAAAATGACTTTGCGAATGTTTAAATTGGGTAGCATGATGAGGTATTTTACCGGTGTATAGAGCAACTACAAACTATGATATAGATAGAGAAATCAAACAGCTCCTGGGGGAAATGTGTTATTTAATCACACATCAGTAGTGTGGGTGTACATGCTGACTCTTGTAGCTGCGCCTAATATTTTAAGCATGTTTATAAGCTCTGCTGGTTTCCCACTCCGAATGGAAAATTACCCTATTAAAACAAAGCTGTTTTTAAATATTGTATTATCTTTCTATGTCATCTGGAATATAATCAAAATATTTATTAACACAAACTTAAATATACCACATGCTTAGTAATGACATACAGAAAATACACAGCTGAAGTGTATACCTTATCATAAACAAATTCTAAGTTATGACTTTACTCTTCTATAATCATTTCAGGGCAGATTCTCTCTCTCATTCAAACAGAATCGCCTAAGGTAAATCTACGCAGTCATGGTGCAGTCAGAGCATGTGCTGTATTACGTGGCGCAGTGGGTTGGGATTTGTGCTGATGATTAGGAGCTTCAAATCCCGTGGTTGGCAGGGCAACGTCACTGTTGGGCCCTTAAGCAACGCCCTTTACCCTCAATTGCTCCAAGGTCTGGCTCACCCTGATTTTTCAACTGTATATCACTGTAAATAGAAACATCAGCTACATAAACATTACTGTACCATACTATACAGTCATTCACACTGACACAGCAGAAACGCATATGGGGTGGTCAGTCACAAACTGCTGCCATCTCATTGATAACCAGGTTTATAATAATATATAATAATATAATAAGTGTAGCAGCTCTTAATTTCTCAGTTATTCCACTAACACTGGAAATATCTAACCTTATAAGCTGTTAAGCCAGATGTAGGACAGCTTTCACACAAGGCGGCTAACACTGTATACGACATAGTTATAATTTTCACAGCTATATTTACAATGTGCCCTTTCAAATTTAGCCTATGATTTAGAATTACACAATAAAAATAAGCTATCATTCTCAAGTATGGCAACAGTTACATGTCCCAGTGGCACCTTAGTAACTCCATCTTTGCTGTGGTCTGGGCTGGCTTCCGCCTGCTAGCACGGGTACTCAGCCCTAGAAATGTCACTCCTGAAAGTCGGCATTGAGTTGATGCTGGACCGGGAGTATAGGAGCATCCTTTCGGACTCCTGTGTCTGCTGTCGGGTCCACAGCTCACCAACCTGACTTCCGAGCGTCCTCTGTTTTAGTGACACCGTCTCAAAATTCACGTAGGTGTCTTTGGAGAGATCCTCATCATCAGGTCCTGCGCTACTGCCGCAGAAGGGGGACAGGGAGCGGTGGAGAAGGAGGCCAGACAGAGACAGAGCCACAGCACAGGCGACAGAACCGGCCACGGCAAACATCCAGCCTGGGCTCATGCCCACGACGGCGCCCCTGGTGGAGACACGGATGCACTGGCTTTTCTGTGGCTGTCCGTTGGTGAGGAGGCACACCGTGTACTTCATTTGGGGTTTGAGGCCCACTAATACCAGCTTGCCTTTCCCAACCTCAGTCTGAACCATCTGCTTCTCCTTGTCCTTGTATGAAGAATATACTACAGAAAGTGGAGCACTGCTCTGAGCCTCATCTGTGCTCCAAAGCAGCATCACGCTGTTGGTGGTCTCTTCCACCGCCCGGATGTTTCTGATAGTGTAACTTTGGCCTGCAGAGAAGGTGGCATTCGATGCCTTTCTGTTCTTGCCACTCTGAAATGGTTTCCTGAAAGCTCCTCGTTCCTGCACCTTGCCCACCTCTTCGCTCTCTGAGAGAACCTCCTGCTGGCTTCTGATGGTGGGGTCTATCCTGACGCCGGGGCCAGGTGACAAGGAGGAGCCAGCCCCAGTGGGTCTAGTCACTGCAGACTTGGGGTCTGTCATTGGGATGGAGAGTGTCCAGGTTTCATCATCTGAAGCTGGCTTTGCTTTGGGGATGGTGGTGGAGATTACACCAGCTACAGTCAGGGTGATCGAGGCCTCAGATGATCCCACCACGTTCTTGGCCTTACAGCGGTATTCACCTGCATCCTTGTACAAAACTGCATTCAGGCTAATTATGGACCATCGTATTCCATTGCCTGGAGACTCCTGGACAACTGTTGGAGAGGAGGCAATCAGAGGAAGACCTGTTGATCATAATTACAGTCTCACACACTACATGCTTGTTTAAGAATATTGCTATAACAAAAAAGAAAGACATCATACATTTATTGTTATGATTTTTTAGGGGAATTATTCCCACAGAATCTGTTTAATCTTTAGGGACTGAGAGTCACTGGGAGGCACAATGATGGCATATGGAAGGGCTTCCAGTTTCCGTGGCAGTTTTACCCGTTGTGTTGATGGGCAGCCCATCCGCACGTGACCAGGAGAGGCTGGGGGTGGGGTAGCCGGCGGCATCACAGCGCAGCAACACATTGCTGCCCAGCAGCGAGATGAGCCGTGCCCTGGAGGTCACCACTGCAGGCTTCAGGCAAAGCGATAGCGCCACCTGCTGGAACGGCACCCCGGCCAGATTCTCCGGCCCACTGCAGGCCAGGTATGTGTCCATCAGCACCAGCTGAGCATTCATCACCCTAGCCAGCTCCAAGAGTTTAGAAATACGGCAGTCACAGAACCAAGGGTTATCTTGCAGTCCTAGAGTGGGGGAAGAGGGATAAATGAGTCTGAAGGATCTCACCCCACAATTGAAAAAGCAAGATCAAAGTATTAATCTTGGAATCTACATGAATCTATTTACTATTGCCTATTTATATCTACTACATCAACAACAAGGTAACTGAATGTTCTCTGAGAAGTAGAATCGAGGAAATAAATTGGACAACACTGTTCTATAAAGAATCATTTCGTCACTGCTCATCATATCCCCCCATCCATGTTCCATTATCTATTGCAGGGTGCAGGTGGGATGGGAGTCCCTGCCAGGAAACACGGTGAATGAGCCAGGGGACAAACTGGAGGAAATGGCAAGACATTATTTATTATACAGCTGTAAAACGTAATTATTATATGTTTTAAGCATTTGTCTATGGTGGGCTGTCGGTAATATCTTATAATGGAAATAAGCGCAGAAAAGAATTTGAGCACATGAGGCCATGTGCATGATGAGAATGTTTTATTGTGACATCTTTTGTTTGGCATAGGGTTAAAAAGGTTGGGTGTGTAGCCACCTATTGTACGAACGGTATTTTTGTAAAATTTGCAAATTGCAGTACATTGGTCCACATTGGATTTTGCAAATACAAAGGATTTACATACAATCGAAGTAGAACCATTTCTGGAACCAATTCTTCCTCATTAGATGTGCTGCACACTATTTATTTGACAGCGTACCCGACCAGTCTAGGGACCGTGTCTATGTTTACGATGTGACACAAGTACAATATTTTTAACAATCCGATGGAATGTAAAGTTTGTTTTTTGATCTTAGCTAACTGGTTAAAAAAGATCAACTAAATTTTTAGTTCAAGATTTAGTCTCTAAGTTGGGATCCACTGAGACAGATAATTGACAAAGGAGTGAGATACACAGACAGCGCTGAGATGTTCTGCAGGCAGATACTGCAGTTTCACTTCAGTCTGTTTTTGTCGTAGTCCTGTTGCAGCCTCTGCACACGCAGGGATCGCGTAGCAGGCACCGTCATTATAGTGATAGTGTTAAGGAGTGCACTTGTAACTGGGCATTCACTGGAAACTCAGCCTAGCCCAGAGGTTCTCAATTATGTCGCTGGCGCCTCCGCTGCCAGAATGTTTTCATTCCAGCCCACAAAGCTTTCAACCAGTCACATTTATTATTAGCCTATTCAGGACAACCTGAGCCTGATTAAAGTAGGGTTGGAATGGAAACATTCTGCCGGGGGAGCGCACCAGGAACAGGTTTTAAAACCACTGGCCTAGCAGCACTTAAACCTAGTTGACTAGTCGTTAAGACATGTATTGTAATGTGCTATTTGTCACAATTATACATGGCTTTGTCATGGTCGGCATCTGCCGACCCCGCCTTTTGTGTCCTTTCCCCTAGTTCCCGGTGCCCTGAGTAGCCCTGGCGTTTCCCTTGTGTACCTGGCCACTGTGTAGCTCAGTGGGCTGAGCTGGTGGCACAGAGGCTGTAGCCCCCTACACCCGGGATCGGGTCCAGCCTCCTCTGTTTTGTTTTTTATTGGGTTTTGTTTATTGTATGTGAGTTCTGTCTATTTCCCGTGTCTTTGGTTAAATTCAGTTTGTATATTTATTCCCCTGCTTTCTGTATACCTGTATTCCCAGTGTTTAATTCCTGTCACGTTCCTAGTTTCTACTATTTGTATTTGTTCGTTGTTCAGTTAATTGATTTCACCTGGTGGTAATTTCCTTATTCTGTGATTGTCTTCTCACACCTGCTCCTGGTTCTTCATTGTGTATTTAAGTGTTTGCCCTGTTTCAGTTCCCCGGTGAGTCATTGTGTCAAGGTAGTTGATTTAGTCTGACTGCGTGTAGTTTGAGTAGGTTGTAGTGGTTTTTCCATGTATAGTAGTCAGGTTTATTCCCTTTGAGTTGTCCTGGTTATTCCCTTGAGCCCGAGTACCTTTTTGTTTGTTTGGATCCCCTGTGATCCTTTTTGTTTTTGTGTTTTCCTGGTGTGTCCCCTGAGTTCCAATAAATCCCAATGTTACCCCCGTAGTCGCTAGTGGATCGTTCCTCTTTGTTCCCGTTGGCGCCATGCCGTGCTCCAAACGTAACAGGCTTTGGACAAAAGTAAATGTAATGCTACGTCACAATTCTTGCAACACCTCTGAAATATATATTATGGACACAATTGTAACTGGTTATGATAAAATATTGCTCACTATTACACAGGTTCATGTTCTTTTGAAGTCTGACAGATTCAGTCCTTATTAGAATTCCTTGATCAGCTTCTGGCAGCCATTAGCCTTGGCCAAGGAAATGTGGAACTGAAAAAGATTATGAGGATCAAAGATTCCCAAGTAACCAGCTGGTGTCCCTAAATTTGGACACTAATCCCACTTTGGAGTGTAAATAAAACCAGGGCAGGCGATCCAGGTTTCAAGTGATGAAGTACTTTTGGCGTGTGACCATCACACATGTCTGTGCCAATGACTCTGAACCACAGGGCAAACTGGGCTGAGGGATAAGCTCAACTGGGTGCCTTGGGTCCTTGTAACTGTAATTAAAATGATTATGTGAACAGATACCACACCTGACAATTATGTTCTGTTTGGTCATGCTAATTGAAACACGCCTGCTACTTCAAAAGCAAATCCTCACACTAGGAAATTTTTTGTGTACGTAAATAGTTTAAGATGTACATTAATGTTTTTCTGCATCCTCGCTCTCGTTCTGCATAGGGAAAACAAGGATATATACTATGCTCATGGTTCATAAACTAAAGTGAACTGCTTAGTTAGGGGCATTATTGAACAACTTAGAAAACAGCATTTGTTAATATGAAAACTGTCATACCTTATGAAGTTAAGTCAAATATCAAGCAAACTGACCAAGACTCCCAACACTGCCGCCCGTCTTTGTGTCTCTCAGCAGAAGTGGGAATTGCCGAAAGATTCCCCCAGTGCTGCCCTGCCAATACTTTCAGTATGAAGGACTCATAACCCTACTCAGCACTCACTGTCAAAGCTATGTTTTCTAGGTCTTCTGACTATGGGAATTGCTTATTTAATCAAGCCAGTGCTTTCAGAAATTCACCTTTATGATCAGCATTACCATGTAAGACCAGACAGGGGATGGCTGCCTGTATCTTGGCATGAAGTCAGGTGATGGTTGAACCTCATTGCTAATCCTGCAACAGTGACTCCTGTTTCTCCTCTCCCTGAAAATATGGCCAGACCCTGAGGCTAGACTCAGATGCACACAAAGCACCAGGCCTGCTGGTTTCTCATTATTGCAAAAATAGAACAGAGTAGTGACACTTTATTAATCCCTGCAGGGAAATTCTCTGTCTCTTTTGCCCCATCTTGCTCCCCAGAACACATATGCAGGTGTGGACAAGCATGGGGGTCACAGTAAAGGGGAGCTGCTCAAGAGCCCATAGTTATGTGCCTGTTCTGCCAAGGCTCGAAGACATGAACATAGACATGAAAATAGCCTTCTGGCAGAAGTAGCCCAGCCAGCAGCGCTATGGTCAGCTGACACAGACACACTGAGTCAAGGTAGCGCAGCTTGTGTAAATGAATAGGAATAGAATAATAAGTACCTGCAAAGTAGTGGCGACTGCACTAAGACTACAAGGGAAGCACCGCCTTCTCTAAAATGTCACAAAAAAATCATTAAATATGTACTGTTGGATTTGCATTGCTGTCAAAGTGGGTGGACCTCTGTTTGATTGACAGCATTTCATAATTATACTTCGGCGTCGGAGCATTTTTTTTTTTCCACGGCGTTGGAGCATCTAAAGCATTTGAAGTTCAGTCCTGTGTGGATTTTTGGCAAGTGGAGACTTTCCGATTTTTATTTGTGTCTATCCTACTGTAAATAACATAAATATAGTATTTGTGAGGCTGCTTCTTGTTTCATTACTGAGGTTCGTACATTAGTAGGTTAGTAAAGTTCGATTATGTCATACTAGGTCGGGGCGAGGACTAGCCAGCTTCCCGTTTGAAAGCCCACCAGCCGTCACTGCTGCGAGGCGATGCTAGATCACTGTTCAGAACTACGACTACTGTGTTAGACTTCCCCAGATATATGCTACAACACAGTGATTGGATTTTTTTATTTGTAATTAACCATAGAGCTCTCTGCTAGTTCTGCCGTTGTTCATAAACCCAAATGGTATACATTCATGACATGACACTACAACATGGTATACCTTAAAATCTCTCATATGAATCTTACATCTATTAAACTGACTTCTATGTGAAAGTAGGCAACGGAATTGAAAGACTCATCCACCTGTTTCACATTAACATTAGTGACACATGCATGATTACAGGACACTGACCAATCAGCACACAGCAAGAACTCAGTGCTTAAGTGAAATCCCAGACCTTTTAATTGAAATGGTAGTTTAAAAATCCTGTCCTCTCTGACATGGATTATCTAGTCACCCTACTGTAATGTTTAACTGATTCATGAGGAAATCTATATATTTCATGTGAATGATAACTGGATGGATTTACTAATCTGTCTGAAGTGCTGATTTCTAGATATTTCAGGTCTATTTACAGGCAGCATGCAGGGTACTTCAGCCACAGAAGCTACTAGAGAGATGGGCATTTAGATATGAACATAACAATTCAAAATGTGCTCCACACTGAACATCTTCTGGCATCACGTCTTTTAGTCTCTACCGCTTAAATCTTAACCAATTGTCAGCCATCTGCACCAGTCATATTATGCATCTATTGCACACACCAGTGGAAGATCTGCCTTGCACTGTGTACTTTATACATGCACGGGTCTTTCATTGCTTAGAATTGTACATGTAATGTACAATCAGACTCACTGCACAGCCTTAGTCAATAGTTGCACTAGTTACCTTGTTTACCACCCATTGAGTCCATTGTGCAAAATATCTATCTATCTATCTATCTATCTATCTATCTATCTATCTATCTATCTGTTGTCTTGTATGTTTACTCCATTTTTAAGGTCTTGAATACACATTATTTCATTTCACTGGACGTCTGCATATTTTGCAATGACAGTAAACTTTGACTTGATCTGAAATGCTCATCCTTACTTAGGCTTGGATGTCACATATGTGAGCTTGGATACATGCTGCTTCCTGTAGGACAAAGATTTTGGATCAGTCATTAGTATCCTGCTTACCCAGCAGCACTTTCTGGGAGGGGTCCCCAATCACGATGGAGAAGGGAGGCCAGATGTCCATAAGCTCAGAAGGCAGCGTGGTCAGCTTGTTGCTGGAGAGGTCCAGGTAGGTGATGTTCCTCAACAAGTGAGCGGCCTTGCTGGACACGCCAGCCAGTTGGTTGTTGCGCAGGCTGAGCACGTGCAGGTGGGGCGTGGCCCGCAGTGCCTCCCAGGGGAAGGTGGTCAGCTGGTTTCCATCCAGCCTCAGCTCCCTCAGCATGGTCAAACCGGTGAGAGCTTCCGTATCCACGGCAACCACCTCACCGTAGCTCACCCACAGGTACAGCAAGCGGGGCAAGGAGGAGAAAGGTCGGCCTGGCAACCGCCGTATGGCTGTCTTCTCCAGCCGCAGCTTGACAGTGTCCCCCGGGATGCCGGTTGGGACCTCTGACATGTCTGGGTTATTGCACAACACAGTTCTGCAGGGAAACAGAGGCCAACTGGAAAAGCTCCATCCAACCATCTTCAGTAACTGCTCCAATAAAGGTTTACAGTGAGCTGAGAATCTATACCCCAGAAACACAGGACACAAGGCAAGGGACACGCTGGACTGGAAGCCAGTTCATCACAGGGCATACACACACACACCCACACACACACACACACACACACCCACACACATATACACACACACACACATGCACACATACACACACGCAGATATACACACATGCACACACACACACACACATATACACGCACACACATACATGCATGGACACACACAGACATGCACACATACACACCCATGCACACATACACACACACTCATATACACACCCATGCACACATATACACACATGCACACACACACCCACACACATATACACACATGCACACACACACATACACGCACGCCCACATGCACACACACCCACACACACACACATATACACACATGCACACATACACGCATGCACACACACAGACATGCACACATACACACATACACACACACACACCCACACACACATACACACATGCACACACACACACACACACATACACGCACGCACACATATACACACATGCACAAATACAGACATGCACACATATACACACACGCACATATACACACACACACATACACACACAGAGATTAGGTATCTGTGTCTTTGTGGGGACACTCCATTCATCTCTATGGGCATAACCCTAATCCTAACAATGACAACCTTAACCCCCATCTCTAAGCTTAACCATAAGTGACCAAACAAAATGCAAGACTTTTGGCAATTTTAGCTTTTTGATTACAGTCACATAAGAACATAAATTCGGCTAAACTAATTGGCCTACAGCTTGATGGAAGTTGAAAAGTCGACAAATCATCTCTTTTAAAACTATAGGTAAGATGCCATCAGGGTGCTGCGATTTATTTATTCTGAGCTTAGCTAGGCTTTGTAGCACATCAGCTTCAGTTATGCATATAAACCTGTAACTAGTCACAGATCTTCAAGATCACAGAAATCCTTGTGGTGACCAAAAAAATGTCTCCACAAGGTAAAAAGTTGCAGGTTTTTATCACATTGTGGGGAAATCTGGTCCTTTTATATATATATATATATATACACACACACACACACACACACAGCCCCCCCACACAATCTCATTACTGCATGCTTTTGGACCACATGGACTCCCCCTGCCAGGAATCAAACCCTCCCTCTGGGTGTATGGGGCTACAGTGCTACCCACAAGGGCAGAGGTTTAAGGGAGGATCAGTACAGTTTCTTTCATCCCATGCTTCTTTTTACCACATCTTCAGATGTCTTGAGGGAGAATAATAATGTTAATAGCGCGCTTCACATGTCAAAGGCACAGCTTTATGTGGTTGCTGGATGTCAGCCAGAAGTTCATGCATGGTGAATGTCAGCCAAACATCAGCCAACTGAGATGTTTAGCTAAATGCCATAGTTATCTAAAAATACGTGTTGTCATGCAGTCTCAACATTGCTATTTATCTTTCACATATTTAAATGTGAAAGTGTAGAAGGCTGTAGCGGTATAAACAAGCAGTGTTCCAGCAACGAAGGTAACAGTGTTACAGCTCACTAACATGCACATCTCTTTGGGTCTACAGCTAGGCCATGAGTTAAAAGTTGGTCATTCAAAGACTATGATGTCCTGCCTTTGACCATTAGCACGTTAAGATGATCACATTATGATGTCATTTGAAACATGATTATTGCCACTGTGCTCTGCAAAAATGATGTCTAAGTTACCATCATTATCAAATTCAAATATTTAAAAACATCTTGTCTGAAAACTTAGCATCATGTTATATTTTTATCTTCTAATACCACAAAATATAATAAATTACACCTTTTAGGATAAAAGCGTATTGTAGGCCTAGTATTCTTGGAATTGTCATTTCTCTTAAAATTTAAGTGCACAGAATAACACTGTAATGTTTGATACAGATGTAAATAAGATATTTGTAATTTTGTATGACTAGCTGATTAAATTGTTTACATCTAAGTTAAATATAACGTTACAATACCTGATGCCGGCACCGTCACTCTCACCCTGGAAAACGCAGGTGCACAGATTGGGACAGAAGGCGTGGACAACGCAGAAAGAGTAAAGACAAAGAAAAGCACACAGTGTGATGATGTGAAACATGGCTGAAAAGAAAAAGAGAACGAAAACTGCAGCTTCTAAGATGGGATTCGTTTAAAAACGATGAAAATAAGAATACATGGATTCGTGTGAAGCGTGCACAGGTGATCTGCCGTAGGGTTGGGATAGATTAGCACGGATTAAGCGCTTTGACTGCCTGTCACAGATATCCAGGACTTAACCTTACAGTGTACGGCAAGTTAGCATCAGACATGCTGTTACGGGATCAGATGTCTGGCCTTTCATGTTATTATATTTTAAATGGAGCTTTGAGAAGATCGCTAAAATGCAATTTTCCAGTCTGACAGGGATTTCTTGGTGATGTAGGCCTATTGTTAACATTTAAGGCTGACAAAACATTATTTTAGGGGTTCCCTCAAATAAAAGCCTCATGACATTAATGCACATTACAATACGCACTACGGGCAGGCCTATGCGTTAAGGGCCCTTTACCCCCAGAAGGAATAAGGTCATTGAGGAACATACACGCAAATATGAGTGGGTGATTCAGCATGAGATTTTAGCAGCAAAAAGCCCCATGTAAAGTACTTTTATGTGCTATATATTTACTTTTTAGGCGCAGACAAACTGATCCTTATATCATTAATATGACATCAGAAAACTGTTATTACATGTATCCATTTGAGGAGGGTATTTATTTAGCAGCTTGCACGGCAGCTTTTTGAAGGTACTTATACAGTATACCAATTTGATGTATGGCATCGTTTGGTTTATATGTCTTTCCCATGATTTCCATTGTAGGTCAAGAAACACAGTAAAACTGCCCCTATGCCTGGAGTCCAGGTCGGTTAAAATGCATCATTTCTGGTTTAGAAACTGGCGCTCTCGTCTTTGAAGTGATGGAAATTTGAGAACGCGGATAGATATTGCATGTAATAGATATTGAGATAGATATTGCTACCCACTGAGACGTCATATGTATAATAACGATCAAACTTAAATATTGCTAACCTTGCACGTTTACAGAGTTGCAAAGTGACTCCACAAAATTCTCATATTTACCTTGCCACATAGTGCCTCATAATACAGCAATGTAATTTAAAGTAGCCTTTTACAGCCAAAGTTATCCGATATTTCTGTTTCTTATTTTTTACTTTCAGAAAAAAAGTATGATATATTGTATTATGCATGTTACTTTGTCATTTTTATTATAATAACAATGTGTTACATTTTTCCCGGCGTTGCCCCCTGGCGCGACAGGCTGCTCAGCGCCTGTGCATCCCCACTCCGCCCCTATGACGCAGACATAAGCAGGCGGTGGCTGTGCGGGGCAGGAAGCGATGCCGTCTGCGCTACTGACACAAACGCAGCACTTTCCGCTCCGATAGACGGCATGCAGCGGACGGCGATCTGAGAAGCATGTCGGCTGTCAGCCCGGCGGCGAGAGAGCGGCGAGCGGTGCCCCTAAAACGGGGGAAGAGATCCCCGGACCGATCTGAGCAGGTATGCTGTCTGTGCATGCTGATCCGCTGCTGTAATCACCCATTCCTTACACCGTGATATCACCGTACCTGCAGAATATCAGAATATTATTGTAAGTTAATGGCGCCTGCAGTGATGCGGTCCCCATTGCGGCGCACTGAAGCGTCCGGGGCCGCCTTATAATCGGGCTGGGGAAGGTACTCTCTAAGGCGGGGTGCTGAGCTGGGGGGGCACCGCTGATCGAGGTAGCCAGCTGCCTGCCAGTCCTCGCATTAATACTGCAACACATGGTTTTCGCGTTTTTCGCTATTTTTTTATGGATCGGCCTGTTCACTGCCCGGTAATTACCTTCGCTATAATCAATTAATTACACATTGCTGAACTAAAACGTTTCATGCAGATTTATGGTTAATGCCTAAAGACCACTGCAGTTATACGTATGGACAACTTTATTTGCAAGTCTGACTTGCAGCAGATTCACAAATAAACTCCTGTTCTTATGCTATATCTATATTTGAATAGAGAGATACAGGCTATGGCTGTCTCTCATGACCAGGGTTTCCAATAGTGGGACATTTAAAGATAAGATCTCATCCTAGACGTAACTGAGCTCAGTTTAACATCTATTTTCTTGTGCTTCTTAAATTCTGCTCTGAGAAATAACCTTCCTGTCCTCTAGGCCTGATCCCAATTTAAGATCTTAAAATGCTTTTTTTCTCACTGTACTGATCTTTGTTTTTATCAAATAATCAGCTGTTGCAGTAACAGTAAGATCCCAAAGAGAACCTAACCAGCTGGTTAATGCCCCTGCACAATATCAAAAGTGTCTCCTTGTCAAATCGCAGCCTCAGCTCTGTGTTAAAGAACTCCTGCCTTTCCTGTTTTCCAACCTGGACAGGATACTATCTTTTAGAATGATTGATTTATTCTTTTGTTCTTTATTTGTCCTGGGGGGGGGGTGTTTGGAAAAATGGGTTAGCATTCAATAATCTGCAAATGATAAGATGGTTCATTTCTGATGAGACAAAAAAGTCAGTTTTGACCTGGGATTTTAGGTTCAGGACATTCCTGCTGGGACCTTGAGCAGGGCCTCACTTGGGACTTTCCCATTTAGTTTAAGGGTCTGGTTATTTAACAATTGCACGACTTTCCTGCAGTGTTACGGACTACAGACTTATTTCCAGGATCAGAGACAGCATTGAACTGTTTTGCCAAAAACGCTGTAGTGTATTTGAATTAATTTGGTGGACACTACTTTAAGGCAAATACTGGGTCAGAGAACATCAGCTGCCTAAGTACAGTGTGTGTGTGTGGTGTGCTGGCACGTGTGTGCATGGGTGTGTGTGTGTGTGTGTGTGTGTGTAAATACGGTCAGGGAGTTGCAGTGACACTATGCACAGGCTCCAGGGTACATTATGAACATAAGAACATAAGAAATAAGAAAAATGAGAGGAGGCCATTCGGCCCATCAAGCTCGTTTGGGGAGAACTTAACTAATAACTCAAAGTTGTTAAAATCTTATCT
>JAAGVU020026168.1:0-26696 GCA_011763525.2 Mormyrus iriodes
TTATTGGGGCAGGGGGGGGAAAAAGGGGGGCCACGGGGGCCCAATCCCCCGGGGGTTGTTTTTCGGGCCCCCCCCCCCCCCCCCCCCCCCGAAAACAAAGATATGCAGATGAGCTGGGGGCTCGTGGGGGGGAGGGGGCACTGGCGCCCTGCCAGAGGCTCGGGTTTTGCCACACTGGGGGGGAACAAATTGACGTGTCCAGCTAACTGTATCGGTGTCACTGCGGGGGGGATGGGGGGGTCTGACTTTTTGGCCAGTGCCAAGCCTGGCGTGTGTGTGTGAGCCCACCCCCAGTGTTCAGGATGACCTTTGGTTTCTGCATTCAGGATCTCAGTTTTGTTTGTCTCTCATTTTATATATGGACTGTGAATCCATGCAGTGAAGATGGCAGTGGTGACCATAATAATAGTACAAGATGAAGGATGTCTTTTGTTGACTTGTTATTGACCCTTTGGTAAATTTGTAAACAGACTGCCTCCTGTCTTCGACAGACTGGCATAGGCTGTTTTGCTGCCTTGACCGTGTTTAATGCTAAGATGTTATGCAGGTCTGGTTCTCGGGCACGGACCCGTGGGCTGAACTGCGTAAAGTGCCAAGATGTTATGTAGGCCTGGTTCTCGGGCACGGACCCACAGGCTGAACCATATTTAATGCTAAGATGTTATGCAAGTCTGGTTCTCGGGCATGGGCCCGCGGGTTGAACTGCGTTAAGTGCCAAGATGATATGCAGGCCTGATTCTCGGGCACGGACCCACAGGTCGAACCACATTTAATGCTAAGATGTTATGCAGGCCTGGTTCTTGGGCTGAACCGTGTTTCTGCGGTAGAGACCGGCACCCGTTTATCAGGATAGACACCCAGGAAGTAAAACAGATGGAAAGTTTCGGAAGAGGGGCGGGGGCGCGGTTTGTCTTTTCACAGGAGCCCTGCACCATTTCGATAAAATGAGATTCAGCTGCAAGGATGTCAAAATTGCACCCTTTGAACATGAATTGTGTGGATCTGCGGTAATATTCACCTGGACACAGAAAAAGGGCACTCTGAAGCAGCCTGGCCCCGAGAGCCTCCCCCACACCCCCCTGCACATACACCACATAATGACCTGAGCCCCCCCCTCCACCCCATGCTAGCGATTTTCAAACCTTTCGCATTTCTGTAGCGTTCTGAGGCCTTACAGGTACCTGATATACACCCCTGCTGGGGCATTTCTGTGCGGCAGGAATGTGGAGAGATGGAGGGTTGCTAAAGAAAGGAGTTACCTCACGTCCAGCAGCAGTCAGACTGGCGTAACCCTGAAAAGTGCTTCCGCTATGAGTCAGATAGCGTTAAATGGCTTGTGAGAGCTCTACAGGTATTCAGCCCTGAAGCTGGCTGTCGGCTCCAGGCTCCGTGCTTCGCGGCCACTGATCAAAAGTGAAGGAGAAAAGTTTCTACTTTAGTTCTTTCATAACTCAGAGTAATTTTTGGGGCCCATCTGTGTCTCCCACACAGGCGGTCACATCCTACTTGGTGTCTATTTGTTAGTGAAAGCTTTCAAAGACTATTCTCAGCCGAGCATAGCAGGTCGCTGACGTTTAACGCTTTTTCTCTGGTGCTTTGAAGACACCGTTAAACAACAGTTTCGCGAGGAGCTCTGTCACGGGGTGGGGGGGGGGGGTGAGTCTTCGTCCCGGTGAGCCTAGTGTAGAGGAATGGCCCCCAGGTGGCGTTCTGTCACCTGCCTTTCCATCAAACTCCGGTTGTAAGGGGCAGGAGCGTTTGGCCGGGGTTCTCAAAGAGGGTGGGGGCACCTCCGACCACATGGAGGAGGCTTCGTAAATTTTCCAGAAATGATGGAATATAAACCCGAATCATAACCTGAAGGCTACTGGATCAGATCCCTTGGGCTTCCTGCTGTTGTACCTTTTGAGAAGTCCTTGACGTGAATTGTACTGCAAAAAAGAGAGGTGTTCCTTAATACATGATTCCACAGAACTGTCCACCTACTTAAGCAATTATTTTACGACATTGTCCATTCCTCGGCCTCGGCCGGGGGATAGGGGTAGGGTTTTTACCGGACGGCGGCCCGCGCCGGTTCAGTCCTCCCTCCCTCACCACTGACTGCCGGCTTCTAATGACTGGATTGCTCCAAATCCCAGGCCGTCGGCTCCCCCTGCAGTGGTCTGCTCTGCTCTGAGGTATCATAGCCCCCCCCCCCCCGTCTGCTTGGTAATCCTGCGCTGATATGCAAATCTCCCGCCGTCTTGAAGGGCAGACCCTGCTGTTAATTGATCCGTGGAGGTTTCCGGTAACCTTCCTGATGAAGGAGATGGAGAGAGGAGCAAGCTGGCCAGCGTGGATCGTGAGCGAGGCATAAGGGGCGGCCGGCACTGAGGCATGGCTGTCACATGACCCATACGGCGGGTAAAATGACCTGAAACACTGTCATGGAGAATGCGTATGAATATGTCTGTCTGTGGCATCGTAGGCTGGGTGCCAAATGTCTGTCTCTGAAGTGCCATGAGTTCCCTTCTGTAGCAGGCCGTCCCACAGCGGGAAGAAAGGGGGGTGCCGTCGGAAAAGGAGCATCCCAGAGCCTCTCTCCCGCTGTAGCCCTGCGAGGGCCCCCAATGCTCTGTCCCACATCACCACTGCATTGGTGATTAATGTCACCTTGAGCCCATCTTGTCGCTTCAGGATCCACGGTGTCGTCGGTTACGGCATAATGGCAGATGAAACGTACCATTACATCGCTCTCCGGGGGGGTGCTTTTTACAGTTTTTTTTCCTTAATATCTCAGAGGTTGGGAGCCATGTGGGTTACTTTCCATTCGTTCAAGAATAGAACCTCGTACTGTAAGTCCTTTGTTGGATTTCTCAGGGTTTTTAAAAGGTTTAGAGCTGAAATGAGAAGCTGGATTGTGAAGCTTATGCTGGGAATCTGTGTTTCAGGGTGTGAGAAAACGGTATTGGGATCACTGGGGGTAGGTTGTGTATCTGCTTACCCTGACCAGCCCCCCCCCCCCTCCGGAACAGGACACATAGAATCGTCCAGAAAAGGCCGGGAAGGTTGTGGCCGGAGATGCTGGCCGCCTGAAAGCCCGCCAGCCGTTATTTGTAGGATTACAGCGATTCCAGTGCAAACACTTTTGGCCGCAAGAGGGAAATTAGCCACTAATGGCCCAGCGGGCAAGAATATCTAAATCCTCCATCTTGTGTAATTAGTATTAAACGCCAAGGCTTGTTGTGGGAGGCTGAGCCGTGGCCATCGCCTGTCCTCTCTTCTTAAAGCTGCAGAAAGTGACTGTCGGGCGAGAACGGTCTCTGGGCCCTCGGAGGTCATTACTGTGCCCCTAATTTTGCAACCCTGAGTGTGGTGGCAGCTTTACTGACCCTGCCTGTCTAACTGATTTCTTGCGGGTGAGACTGAACGGGGCTTATATCGACTTTTCGCGTGGGTGAGTCCTAGCACACCTGCTAAAGGCTCTGATGGCCTCCATCCTTGCCGCTTAAACCCTTAAAATATTTCCCCACAGATCCAATGCACTGCTTCCAGTTTTTTGGTTCTTTTGATTCCTTGGAAATGCCACTCCATTTATGTCAGGTGACAAAGGTGTGTGTCTCTTAAATAAATGTAAGACTGCATTTTTTGTCAATCTTCAGAGGAGAGCTTCCCTTCTCTTCCCCCTTCTAGTGGTGCATTATGGGATTGCAACTTTCCCTCCAGAGCAGTTCTTCTGTGGCCAGGACCCTTTGGGTGCCCAGAAAGTTGCCTGACTCCCAGGGTTATTTCCCCTGAATGGACTATGGCTCGGTTCTTCCCTGAAGACTCAGGTTCAGCTGCTCAGAAGATGCGAGATGTTCATGGGGGTTCTGGAGCCCGATACTGTCCCATCAGAATGACAACACTGGCCCATAAAAATACTTGGTGCCGCCACGTGTTGTTAACGATGCCCAACAACAAAACGGAGGGAAAGAGGGCTGCAAGAAAGCACTAAGAGAACCAGAGCGATGAGCCCCTCTCTCTCTCCACCTGTGACAGGGCTATCAGTTCCTTTGTGCAGGCAGCCGCACGGGGGCCGTCAGTCCCGCTGGCCCGACCTTAAACGTGCATAAAGGAGGGAACGCTGAGAAAAGGAGATGTATGGTAATGTGCTGTCCGGCGGTAGCGCAGACGCGGTTCGCAAACAAAGCGCTCTGTAAAAGGACCATGGAGAGCAGCAAGGAGATACATCAATCAATTAACAATTACCCCGCTGCTAATCAGCTGTCGCCCGCTTCCGCTGAGTCCGGCCTTCCTAATTCCATTGGCAGCATCAATTAAATCCTTAAGGTTAGGCTATTGAATTCCTCAGATAGCGGGGCCACTGTATGAATTAACTGTAACAGCAGCTTAATAAGCGCCTGCCATTGTTCCACGCTCTGCCATTTTATTATTTTCAAACCCCCCCCCCTCCAGTGCCTTGACGCCGTCCTGTATTCTGGGCCCCTTTGCATCCTCTGGCATGCCTGAGGTAGGGGTGGGGATTATCGGGCCATATCCAGGCTGGTTACAGGCTCTGGACTGGACCTTGCGTGTCACGAGATCCAGAGAGCCATCGTGGCGAGTCAGACACGAACTCCATCTGCGCGTCACTTTCGGGAAACTTCAGCAAGTTTTAACAAAAGAAAAAAACAAGAACGATAAGGTTTTGTCTCGTTAAATGATGCGTAAAACAGCATAATAGCTCTCATATCCCATAGCTTAACAAGGTAAATCATCGCCTTGTGACATTGGGAAGCCTTCTGAGGATTAATAGGCTGTAAATGTTTCACCTTAAGGCAGAATCTGTTAAAGTTTAGTTCCTAACACCCCGCCTGTGCATCAAAATCTGTGCCACACGCTGTCTGCCTCAGCGTGCGCCGCGCGGCGTACTGACCTGTGAAGACCACGCTGTCGCTCAGCGAGCTTTAATCTTTACGTGTGACGTTTTAGGTTGAAATGCATGTCGTGTCTGGGGGTACAAGCCAAACACCTGGCCTGCGATTAGCAGCTCCGTGGATTATTTTAGCCCGTTTTAACTGCGCCGTGTTTGGCTGCAAGTTAATGCCGCCTCGCGACCACACCTGGCAGTTTATGTAACATACGCTGAAAGTGGAAATTCCGAAGTAAATGTGTCCAAAGCTTCATACAGGAACACATTTTTGATATGCATTACCCGCTGCCATCCGTAAGTCCCCTCTCTGCTGTGTATATCCCAGCCTCTGGTTTTTGTGAATTTTGGGACACATGTTGAATTGTTGCCCGTCCTTCTTAATGTTTTTTATTTTGGTGGCATTTTTGGTGGCATTTGCAGTCCAGCCTAGTGTCATGGTCACATGTAGGGTGGCCACTTTCAATCTGGAGACAGAAAGGGTGGCACCCTCCCTCTGAACCCCGGGTCCATGATGATGAAATTTAGCATGGGGGGGGTCGAACAACACAAGAGAGTTTCATGTAAGGAGGAGACAGTGTTTTGTTTTGCAGTATGGGACAATCCTATGATATACAATAATAATAATAATAATAATAATAATAATAATGCTTTATTTGGCATTTGCACAAGTTTGTGCTTCTCTTCGCCTACCCACATGAGACACACAGACACATATACAGGAGAGAAGTGGGAAATCACAGCGAAGGGCCTACGGTACCTATGCACCTGGGGGTTAAGGGCTTTGCTCATGGGCCCACGGGTCTGGTACAAACTGTAGCGCTGTGAGGGTCTTGCTCAGTGTGTCACGTCATACACCTGCGAGGAGAGCAGTTTCTAACGAAGGGAGCTGCCAGAGAGTGTGGAGACCACCCACCCCCCACCCATCCGAAAAGCCCCCTTGGAGATTCTCATCTGCCTGCTTCAGCACTCGTCAGAGCGTGAAGGGGCACATTTTCTGGTACGGGAAGCCTGAGATGGGCCCGCCCCCCAACACCCCCCCACCCCCGACTGCCTCCTGCTGTCTGCACACGTAAAAAAACGATGCATACTCGCAGGGGGTGTGGGGGGGGGGATTGAGGCATCGTGGCATGACGGGGGACTGGGGGGTAGGGGGGTTGCCTGCGGCTGGTTTCACTGCATGCGGGCCCATCTGCATGGCGGGCAGGGTGGGGCGACAATGCTTCTCCTCCCAAAACGAGAGAGAAGCGAGAGACCCCCCCGGCTCTGCGGGAACCCTTATGAAATCCCACAAGCCATGTCTGGGCTATTACCCTTCTGCGAACCCACCCACCCCCTGCCCCTTTGTTTCTGTTCTGTCATGGTTTAGCTTGACGGTGGTGTGTTGCTGTGTAACTGAGAACTTGGTGTAACATGGCGTTAACATGGGCTTGCCGTGGAAGTCCATCCGTTTGGTGTAAATGTGTCTGTCAGGCAGGTGATGGATAAATAACGTAACTACAGGGGAGCGGACAGAGCTGGGCAGAGGAAAGGCTGTGCGAGACCCTCACAGCGTTCACTGCAGGAATCCTGTCAGGGGGGTATACTGCCCTGAAGTCAGACGCCATGTACTCCAGCTTCCTGGACCGTGGTCCGATCTGATTGATCCCACTCCAGACCGATAATTCGCATTGAAGGCATCGACCTGCCATCTGTATAGTGTGCCCTGTCAGATGACCGTCTGCGCATACCAAGCAGCCGCAACAGCCAATGGGTGTGCAGCACTCTGCTCAGCTGGCGTCCCTTGACAAATGACAGGTCAGGCTGGGGTGGCTCCATCCTCCAGTTCTGTTTCAGGCCTCCTGCTGTTGCGGTTGCCCCAGATAATGATTCTCTTGCTGAATTCAGTTTTGATTTCAGTCACTATCAGGAAATGACCAGAGCTAACACGATGATAATGCTGTGTTTATGACGCTCTGTTTACACAAGCATAGCCCACAAAGGAACTGCAATTGTCCATTGAACAAGGCACATATTCAGCTGTGTGAAATCATACAAACAGTCTTCGGATGACTGTCACCTCCTGCCTGACCAGAGGCAGCTACCTCCATTGGCTGGCAGACGTGCTGGTACCCCCAGGATTACATTTGAGATTAAATTATGAAACAAGTAACCTTGAAATAACTCAGTACTAAAATTTTGTCATTTAAAAACACATTTTCTCTCTTTGGAATAATTTGCTATTGTAATATTGTAAAATATATTACCTTTGGGGGGGGGCTGTATCTCCCCCCAGTATTTAATTTGAATCCATCTCCCCCAACCCTGATGAATACACCTTTTGCCCCACATTAGCTATTGTGTCAATAGTTCTGTGTCTATATTGGTAGTTTTTCAATGTTGAAGTTGCAGGCTAGTTCATTTTATTGCAATAGCTGTGCAAAAAGACAAAAAATAAAGGATGACATTTGCTCTGTGAAGGCCTGACATCGTACCCGAGACCCTGGGTATCCCGCCGAAATCACACGCTATTAATGCACTGTCCGACTCACTCCTGTCCTGTCTCCAGCGTCCGGGTCGCGTGGCGCTCGTTTTAACAAAGCTCTGGCAAATGGAAAGGATGCTATTTTCTCACTTTTAATTGAAATGCAAACGACGCGAGTGGGGAGGCTGCCGCCACACTTCCCGGGGATATGATAAAGGCCGGCGTTATTTCGCGGACTAGCGGCTTGGTCATGTGTGTAATTGCATAATGCAATTACAGAAACGCAGATGCCACAGTGTACCTGTACGAACAGCACCACCGCAATAAAATGCCGCTCAGGCGAAGAAATCGAACCTTTTATTAAGTCAGCGCTGCTACTGTGCCAGAGCGAGCTCGGAAGACAGGAAAAGAGGGACGACAGCGCGGAGGATGGAGAGAGGAGGAGAGTATGGAAAGAGAGGGGTTGTGAGGTGAAAGCTCGAGTCGTCCACCGAGATGGACCTGCCTTTTTTGCAATATCGATCCATGTCAGGGCCAACCTTGACCCTGGGCTAATGCTTCTCTGATGACCTCTGACCCCTCTTCTCCTGCCCTCTGTCCTCGGGATTTGACCCAAACGGGAATGCTGACCTACAGTATGTCAATAATGCCTCACGGGGGGGTGGGGAATTGGGTTTTCCTGAGGATTTTTGTTGGGTGGAGTGACTGGAACAAGGTGTGTTCATACGTCGGACCCAAAAGGGACAGTGAAGGTGCAGAGCTCATTGACCCACCTGTTAAATTGCATACCAGCACTCTGGAGAGAACTGGGAGGGAAGTGCATTACGGGGGGGGGGTGGTGGGGGCAGAGAGAGTGAGTATGACGTGGCTGATCTCATGATAATTGATTTCGATTGTCACACTGAAACTGATTTTTTTCTGGATGGGGCAGATGAAGCAATGGGTGAAATCCTGGAACGAGCCATGTGCGGACCCCGCAGACAGTGAGAATTAGCTTATTTGTTTCTGTGGATTGAGGTTTTCTCTTGATGCTCTTTTTCAGGTTCAGCGCCCTGTGAAGAAGAGGATGGGCAGTCTTTCACACAGTCCATTAACCTGCTTCAGGTGCTCCTTATACCACCGGCACCAGTGTTCAAACCCATTGTCCTAGAACTGTGTTTTTCAACCCAGTCCTCAGGGCCCCCAGTCCACATATTTGCTCCCTCCCACCTTCCAGCCCACCTGTACCGGGTATTCAGTGTACTTGATTGGCTCGGAGCTGGGAGGGAGCAAAAATGTGGACTGTCTGGAGGTCCCTGAGGACTAGGCTATTTTAGAAGTCACATGGCTCGAAGGTGGACTCACTCATGCCGTCTTTTCTTCTGATTCATTGTTGGGTTTCTTGCAGTATTCCGAGAACCCAGAATCTTGCTGAAATTGCACTGAACCATGTCTCCCGTCTCCTGTAACTTTAAATGTCGAGGCCCAAAGGTCCTTCGTGCAGGTCTGCTTCCCCTGCGACATGTGACCTTGAGCTCTGCCGCTAATTGGTGATCCGCGGCACTGGTGCTGCAGTAGCGTGTAACCATGGATACTGTGTACTTTACTGCAGGATAATACTCTACGAAGGCCCGCTAATGAATTGCACGTGTTATATTTGATTAGATGCTCCGGTCTGCAGCATCTAACTTGGTTGCAGGTGCGATACGTTTCCTCAGCAGTGTAGCTAGTTTCCTGCTTGTTGCTGAATGCTTTGGGAAGCTGCTAAACATTCCTGAGAACTGATGCTAGATAAAGGGCACCGCTTCTATGAGCAGAGAGTCCACAGTCTGACACAAATGTCTCACTCCCAGCTCTAACAGGTACTGCCGGTTTCTCCAAGCAAGCGACGGAAATAAATTTTACGAACGTGTTCAGGTTGCTGGTCTCAGGTCTTGCTGGTCTTGAATGTGTTGTGAACGTTGTCTTATTTCCGTGAATCATAAGTTCAGTTCATACATCTAGAGTAAGTAATTCTCTTTAACAGGAATGAATCTGAGTCTTTTGCTCTATTGTAGGGACACTATAGTATTCTGAATGGTACACACCCCCGTCTACTGCAAGTTGATATGTCCATGTCAGCAAAATGTCCACATTGCTGTCCCTCTAGCTAAGGAATCTTGACATATGGCTAAATCCTGTTTGTATCCATGCCAAGTCCATCCTTCCAGCGCTAATCCTATTTACACTCTCACAAGGCTGAATGATCCTGTGGACCACTGATGTCTGTGTCCTAAATGGTTCTCCTCACATTGCTGCCTTCACGCTAACCGAAGCTTCTGGTACCGATACTCCAGGCCAAAAATAACCACAAAACTGATAAGTCACAAAAATGGCTGTACTGGTTTTAAAGCATACTCCCTTCTTCTAAGTGTGCGTGTACAATGAGTTCAGGGTTCAGTGGAATCTGCGTGCCCGGCGTTTGTCAAAGATAAGATTCGTCCTGGAACTGGGCACTCTCTAATGTACTTAGGAGAGCCTTTGTAAAGCCATGGTACCTATTTCCAATAATCAGGATGCAAATCAAAATGAAATGTCAGAGAGATTAATATCTCAAAACTTTATGAGCCAGGTCTGATGCCCCCCCCGCCCACATACACACACACACACACACACACACACACACACACACACACACACACACACGCACACACCACCACCATCCACAAACCCTCCTTTAAGACTCCAGTTCAAGCTCTCCTTCCTTGGGGGAAGATCAGATGACTGTTTGAGTCCTGTCTTCTATTCTGGCTGATGTTTGTCAACTGGGAATATTTAGGACCCTTCAGATGCAAAACATATCCTGAGGGTTGTCAGAGGATTTGGTGATACCAGGTTGGACATAAGTATGTAAGGAACAACGTAGCACTTAACATGAAGTGCTGATGTTTTTAGCCTCGTGTGTCTGGTTTTTAATAATTATGTAAAATGTATCAGTCTCAGAAGCCCATTTGATACTGCACTCGAATTGCAGGTGGTGCAAATTAAATTGATGTTTGTCGCTAAGATGACCTCCTTCCAATGTTTTTTTTTTTTCCCACAGTTTATAGATTGTCCAGGTATAATAATGTTTGTACACTACAAGTGGAAAGTTTTTGCACACTGAAGGTTTTTAACGTTTTTTATTCTTGTTAAACATTGGATGGTTGAGTGACCAACTATCAATAACAATATAAGTCAAATAAAACAAGTTTCCTTTATAACATGGAAAGAGTGTTTAACAGTGCACGTCTGACGTCCTATTAACTGGTTGTGTGGGGATGGCATAGTCACATTCTAGGCTGCCCTTTAAGTTTAAATGCACTAGTTAGCTGTTTCATCCTGTGAAACAGAGCAGTATTTAATGTCCCTTGTGGAAAGAAAGCCTCGAATTTTCTCTACTGTTACAACTGCTACAGGAGGTTACTTTGATGAATCAAAGATATGACATTTTCTTGCTAATAAAGGTATTCAAATGGTGAGCATACTGGAAATGTACTTGTTAGCAAAGGATATTGAGTGTATTTTTAGTATGTTAAGTGAGTAACATGCAAATGTAGAAAATCTCAGTGTGTACAAAAACTTTTGACTGGTAGTGTAGGTGCGATACAGAAGGGGGATATGCTATTTGCAATAACACATAATGTTGCCAGGAGACAACGTCAGTGTTAACTTGGTCTTTCCAAGGAGAAGCGGTCCATTGGAGGTGGACCTTCTCATTGAGCCCCCTTAGTCCCAGTTTCACCCGTCTAGGTTTAGTCATAAGTCTTCAGGCTGTCCTGTTTCAGGCTGCATTAACTCCAAGCCTATATCATTACTGCTGTACTGGCTATAAACCCAAAGTCTAGAGAGCTTTGAGTGTCCTTAAAACCCTGCGGTCTGCAAGTAAGAATTTCCCTGAAAATTATCCATAATTTGTGGTGGGTGTAGTTTGTGATTTTGTTAATAGGTAATGAGAGTTTGTGATCATGATCTTTTAGTCGGTGTACCTCATAGGTAACTGGTATGTAATCAGACCCTGTGGGACTTCAGTTCTATGATATTCTGCTGATTTTCTGTTCAATGATATTCATTATGTCCCCCCTCCTAACTGTCACTGGTCTGGTCCGGCAGTGATACAGAAGATACAACAATTTCTCCTTCATAATTATGTCTTTTTTTTCCCCACTGACCCACCTCCGGTATTTCTCAGATGGCCACCAGATGTTCAGATGAAAGACTGTTTTTACTTTTCATTTCATTTTGAGGTTATTTTCCTTGTATTATCCGAAGTTTTGACTTCCTTCAGTTTAATAATATATATATTTTTAAAAAGTTATGAAAGGTCTACTTTTCCAAGTGGATGTAGGGTAAAAGAATGGACAAAAAAAATGCAGAGATTTGCTTCAAAAGAAGACTGGTTTAGAGAATGTGTAGAGGCTAAATATTTAATTACACTATATGGAAAGCAATTTGTGCCTCTCTCATTAAGGGCTGCGGCAGGAAGGAATTTAAAAACGATGACAAGCTGGTAGCAATCGTAAACATGTGAATTTGCTTAGCAGAAAGTCGAGAGTATTATCAAGAGGTGTAAAGAGCATGGAAGAGTGGTGAAATATTTATAGGGGTTTGATCTGGATTACTCCCCAAGGAGGAGACACTGAAGATCTATGGATAATCTGACGATCGCCAAAGGCAAGCTGATGCGGAGGTCAGTCTTATATGCGATGGTTTTTTTTTTGCACATAAAAACACAACTTGTACACAGAAGAGGCAAGCCATAAATGTAAAGTATATCCTGCACCTGAACTCAAGGCTTTTTCACCCCTGCCAATAACTTTACCCCTTTTCCTATAGTAACAGCATATCTGGAATACTGAATCAGGCAGGACTGGCCTCCTTGGGGGATGTGTCAGTCAAAGGAAGGTGTGTTTTTCAGCCGGGAATTGAGGTCGACCCGCCCGCCTCTTGCCATCTTCCGTGTCAAGGCCCAGAGAGCACAGACAGACCAGCATTCCACCCGGTGGCTGAGGGAGACTGTGTCCCTACCTTCCAGCTCCCTGCAGAGAGGTACCCTGGGCGTCTGCAGCTTGAATAGCGATTATCTGCATTCCTCTGTGATGCCTGTGACCCAAAGGATGCAAACAGCGAGGCCCCCATCCCTCCTGTACTGCCATACAAAGGCAAAGAGCCATAACTGCAGATTTGATCAAAATAGAATTATGAATGAAATCAGCTCTCTTAGGATATTGTATCTCATGACAAAATATCTTAGATGAGACTATGCTGGTGTTGGAATAAGTACATTGTCATTTACCTAACGACTACACACACGGGTGGGCGATCAAACAACCCAGAGGGTCTTTTTCTCAGTTTCAGTGTCGGTGTAGTTATTGTGTTTCGCGTTTGTAGGGCAGTGTAGTGATACTGTTTATAGTTGTGGCACAGTTTGCATGCATTGCAGTGGACACCGATGATGGGGGTAACTTGCCGTTCTGGGTTTAATTAAAATGAAGGCTAGGAATTAATAACTGACCAGAAAATACTACAGGCGCACACCAATACGCGCAATCCTGACAACCAGTGTGTATTGGTTAGGGATACCATATTTGGTGAGATGTAAAAGAGGGCGTGTCCAGGGATCAGAATATTAATATATTTTCACGTTTACTGACCAATCAGGCAGCGCATCTCTCATGAATATTAATTTATTTATCCTTAACCACCCTGTAAAAAGAAAATTTGCATCCGGGGAAACCCAGACGTATAGTAACCTTACAGTTAACTCTCATTTTACAATCTACACACAACTGACACAATATACGTGTATACAAGTCTTTTTAAACAAAAGTTACAAAACGGTAAGCTAAAGTTTGTTAAACTTCAAGCAAACAACATGATTCACTGTTCACAGGAAAACAAAAATAAAGTATCAAATTGACAATGGTTTTTGAAGGCTGACGTCACTGGTGAGCGGCGTGACACACAGGGATGTGCATATGGTTTAATTTTTTAAGTAAACGTGTGCACAAGCCTTGCAAACACTGTGATGCCCTGACAGGGCCCCGAAAAGAGGACGTGTCCCGGGAAACCTGGACATATGGTAATCCTAGTCCTGGTTGTTACAATGTCAAACTATGAGACTGGCCAGAGAAGGCACAGAACCCTTATTCCACACCCTACATGCATCCATCTGAATATACAGTTATTTATCCAGTTACATAGATAATTTTATTGATGGTTACACTTAGGAATATATTCGTTTGCATAACAGCTAATATTTCCCACAGGCACCAGCAACTGATGTGTTTTTTGGTTGCATTTCTCATAAACAACTGCTCTCAGCAAAAAAGAAGAAGAAAAAAACTCCTATCTTTCTGCTAATATAACTTGCTCAAACTTGAAGCCACATGACCTTAAGAGCGAGCATCTCCATGACAACTCCCACCAAAAGGGGAGAGGCTTCGCCTCTCAGTAGCCCCTGGCTGTCTTGTCAATAAGCTGGGGAAATTGGACAGTGGAAACCAGGTTCATTGTTCCATATGCAAATAAGGGGTCCTTCATGGGAAGGAAAGCTTTTGCCTAATTATTATTATCATTTATTTATTATTAATTTAGCTTGTTTTTATGTCCTCTTTTTCCTGTTAGACTGCAGTGCGCTTAAAAAAACTTCTCTGAATAAGAAACGGTTCATGTGCGTACTGTGTTTACATTTCTTTCCAGCACGGAGAAGGTTAGCAGGACAGTGATACCGTGATATTTAGGTGAGCAGAAGCTTCCAAGGTACTGAAATTAAATCACGGCACGTCTGAGACTGACCTCTGGGGGAGGAGTCTGTCCCTGCTGATTCCAGACATGATCAATAGGTCATCAGACAGAGGGTCAGAAGTCAGAGGTCGCTACCGTGCCGACACAGCCTGCCCGGACAGGGGCGGAGAGCTCGGGTCTGGAGAGGATACGGCTGCTGGCTTACTCTTGAATGTATTTTAGTGGAGATATGGCCTTATTCAGATCAGCCATTCAATAAATTTTTTGTTAAAATCTGCTAACACTTTACTTGATGGGGCACAAATACTTAATAATAACTCAATTACTACTCAAGTACAAATGATGATCGAATCATATAATCACTATTTGACATAAAAGATGCACCAAGATTCATTAATGATGGACAAACATGAGATCAGTATTTCACTTGTGTTATTCCTGACTTATTCCTTCAGCATGTCACAAAGGTTTACAGAATTAACAGATATTGTAACAAATATAGTAACTGCTTAAGATAATAGATGCCTCATGATTCATTAATGATGAATTAACATGAAGTCAGTATGTAACTAAAATTTGGTTTGTGGTTAATTAATACTCAAATAATAGTATAATACTATATTATTTGTGCCCTGTCAAGTAAAGTGTTACCTAAAATTTTAGGTCCTTGGTCTGTTAAAAGCTATTGTGTAGTTGTATAGATGTTGTGTGGCTCCAGTACTGGTTACACCTGTACCTGGGCATTCACTGCAAGCTCAGCCTAGCTGCACTTATGCCTAGCTGACTCCTTGACAGCATGAATGTTTGCAATGTGCCGTTTGTCTTGCTTATACATTGCTTTGGACAAAAGTGTCTGCCAAATAATAAGAAATGTGAAATGTCAGATCAAGGCCCCTAAAACTAGATAACGTACAATTTTGTTTTCCGTCGTTAAGCGAAATGCTCCTTAAGTCGAAGTCACGGTAGCCTAGCTGTGAAGGTGTCTGGTTGCTGGTATGTCATTCAGATAAAGTTCTTGTACCGATACGCCAGTGTTACTCTCACTCCGGAATGCATTGTTGTCAGGCGTACAATTTTTTTTAGTACCGCCATATTTGCGAATGGTCGCTAACCAAAGTAGTAGCTAAACGAGGAGTGGTTGTGTTGGTTATGCAGACGGCCACACCAGTGGGGCCTGCCACCATTAAGAGCTCCATTTCTAGGCCATTTAAAGGTCTGCGATGAAGTGATCATACGTCTGTAGGTTTAGAGGCGGGCACTACAGACACAGTGGGTTCCGATACTGGGGGTTCCAGCCTGCATGTCGTTTCTCATTTCTCAGCACATGGATCATAAGTCAGGGACGCTTTTCATAGAACAGTTAACTTTGTAAGGACCTCCAGGACTTCGGCTGAGACCCGAATATGAATTTTTAAAATGTTTATTTTTCTTGCTAACAGCAGGCCAATTTCAGGTGGCTTTTGCTAAGCAGGCCATCTGACCTCACAGTCTCTTGAGGAAGCTTCTGAAATGCTGTTACTGTGGATGGCGAGACAGCGATTCCAGGTCGTCGCCCTGGATTTTAAGTGCTTAAAACCACCTCCCACGTTTAATTCATTTTTCAGGGGGGAGGGGGTCCCTGAGCATGTTTAGTATTTTTTAAACACGGGGAGGGGCTCTTCTGAGGAGGGGAGTATGTCACTCCATCCTGAATGCAGTACCCTGGTTAGTTCTAGTTCAGCCAAGGCAAGTTCAGGTCAAGGGTGTATACAGGGGCGGGGTCACAGGGGCACTGGGTTCCAGCTGAAAGCTGATTGGCCCCTAGAGTCCCCCCTTCCCTGACACTCACTGAATCAAAATATTTCATTGGCTAATGATATGGTTGGTTCCACAGTGTGAATTAAGCCCTCTTAAGCCCCCCCTGACCTTAAAAAACATCCTAAAATCACCCCTGGTTCAGCTGCCCAAAAGCTGGAACATTGGCAGTAATCTCTTTTCTGTTTCCTCTCCTTTTATTCGTCGTCTTCTGTTTTGCTACGGCGACAGCCCGGTGAAACAATGCATACCGGGCATCTGCCCTCGTCTCCAGACGTGTTCGGAGCCTCCTTAGCCGGGGAACGGTGGACCAGCATTAGCTCCCCGCGGTGGGCAGATCAGCCCACCTCCCCGAGTGTGACGGTGAAATACGGGCGATTTCCCATTTAGATTAGGGGGCCCTGAACCGTGACACGTTTGGCGGGAATCTGCCGCTGTAGCCGCAGCCCGGCGTGGGAGAGGCCCGTATGGCAATGCGCGGGCGGCGAGGACGTGCGGCCGTTCAGCCGTGACATATTAAAACCCAAGGAAATGAATGATTCTGCCCCAGTGACTTATGACTTACGTCTCTGGAGTTAAAACATTAGATGTGAGGAGGCTCTTCCAGAATCGGGGGGGGGGGTATTCTGCAACAGGGGCTAATTGTCAAGAGGCCGTCTTTGACTCATCCTTAAGTCCCTCTCAGGCCGTCCTTGCACATCAGAGGAACTAGTTTCTGCTCTCACGTTATGTTGGAATGTTCTAGAACAACCACAGCAACAAGATAAGAAGTCTTCTACAGGTGTTCCTTCCTTTACAGTTGTATGGTTCTTGGACCTGCTGTTTGATATTGTTGTTAAATTGTATTAAAGTATATTAAATGAGCAGACACACAGTTAAGTCATAAAGTAGCTTGGATAACCCAGCCTCTATGACTCTATCGTAAACCCCTAACCAAATCTAGACATCTGTAATATGCAAAATCTTCCAGGACCTCTTTCCTCAGATCCAGACACCTGGGAAGGACATTAAGCCCCACGCTTCCAGTAAGAGTAGCCTGGAGAACTGAACATATAGTTATCGTGAGTAAGAGCGAATGTATAGTGCCATCCGCCCAGGCGTTTTCCCCTGAAGCAAACAGCCAGGGTGCAGTTTTGTGGGATCAGCAGAAAACCTCTCGTTGCTTTAATGAGAATTCTTAAGCATGGTGTCGTGCAGAGATCATTGCAAATCAGGTGCAGCCTAATAGTGCCGTATGTTCGAGTGGTTCTTATTAAGTTACCCTGGTAAAGAACAACAAATGAAATCTATAGAAAAACTATGAACTGGACTTGCCTTCCATAAAGCAGGTGGTTAATATACTTGCAGGCTAACTCAGTAAAAAAGGCTCTGTCCTGTTTCTGCTGGTTACTGTGGGTATCTGTTGTCCTACTGCAGTCTGTATGGAAGGTGTTTTTAAGCTCAGGCTTTGTGTGTGTGTGTGCGTGCGTGCATGCGTGTCTGTGTGTGTGTGTGTGTGTGTGTGCGTATGTGTGTGCGTGCGCGCGCGTGTGTATGCGTGTGTGTCTGCATGCGTGTGTGTGTGTGCGTGTGTGTGTGCGTGTGTCCCAAAGCTCATCAGTGTTTGAGCAGCCCCAGGTCCTTTACTCTGATGGCAACGTGTGCTCCGACTAACCTCAGGAGTCTTATCAAGACCGGGAGCGGAACTGTTCAGGTTGGGGGGGGTTGTTATTTTGGATCTGAGGCCATGTAAGTGTGAATATGCAGGGGGCGGGCCAAACCTTGGCAGTTCTCCGTTATTTGTTGTGATTGTGTTCATTAATGCGACAATAATGAAACACAGGCAACTATGTTCAAACAGCGACTATGCTGTCCCCCTTCTCACAGATACTGTCCGAGCGGAATTGGATTTAAATGAAATGAAATTTCTCCTTTGTCATGACCGACGGCTTTCAATGCCTGCAATGAGAACCCAGCCAGGATACGCTTAAGCGCCTGGCGCCGTGGGGCCGTCACCACCTTCTATTTCTGGGGGGGGGGGGGGGGTTATTAACAGTGCCTTTGTGTGGAGGGGCTAGGCTGGTCTCCCTTTAGTTTAGCAGACATAGCAGCCGAAACCAGTAAACCTCACTGAATGGGACGGACAAAAACCAGTAGATCTGCTAGTGGGGCCATTATTAGTAACCCAAACTGGCAGTTAAAATGTTCTGGTGCAGATGGATGGAGAGGAAACAAGAAAGAGATTATTGCCAGTGTTCCAGTTTCTGGGCAGTTTGTCAGATTTTTTTAAGGTCGGGGGCAAAAGAGGGGCCATAATTCATACAGAATTTATTATTAGGGGAGGGGGCACTTTGGGAGCCAATCAGCTTTCAGTTCCAGACATTGGCCCTGTGGCCCCGCCCCTGTATACACCCCTGAGCTGAACTAAGCATACTTGTTAATGGCTTAACTTGGCCTGTCCCATTGGCACGCTGGTCTACCTCTGCAGCCGGAGTGTCGATCAATAAAGCGACGGATGGGGTGACGTCTCCGAGTGCTTTTCTAGCTAATAAAATATAATTCAGTGTTTTGATAAGATGTGGGGAAATTAATGTTTAGTTAGTTTTATCGCTCCAGCATTGCCGGTAGGCCTTGCCTTTCCGCCAGTGTACATAACGGTATGGACGGGTGGCCTAATTCTGGTGTGGTCTGCTGGCCTTCCCATGATGCAATGCCGCAAACTCCCAGCTCCTTCCAGGGACAATCTCCAATGTACAGAAGTGCCGTACTACACATTAGTAGCGCATTTAAGGTTTCACTCTGCTTGCTGAATTCAAATCGGTTTGCTGGCGTCCACATGCTTCAGTTTACCTGGTTGGTGATTGCTGACTTCCTGTTGTCTGACATCATGGAGAGCCACAACACAGCGTGTAAGACGAATTAATTAATAAAACATTTCTACAGACTGCCATCTGCCACTGGCCCTTAACTCCCCCCACCCCCCCCCCAAAGATACACATAAGCATCTCCCAAGATCAGGGGGATATTTAGGTCCTTGTACTCACGTGCAGTCTCTCTCAGCATTCAAACAGAAGCAACCCGCTTGCCAGTCACAAAGCTCGGCTGTAATCAAAGGACGTACAAAAGACTCCTTTCATTTTCCGCCCGGTTTTGTGCACGTTATTATACGTTTCCGTTTCGCTGGCGCGTCCTGAAGTCGGAGGCTCTCGCACAGTAATTTTGCATGGAGTAAGACGTCGGTGATCAAAGTCTCTGGAATCTTTTTGATTCCCCGGAATAACTGGCCCTCCCTCCGTTATGCCTTTTGAACATCTTAGACTTCTGAAAAAAAAGACAAAAAATTGCTTCTCCTGCATTCCTCTTGTAGATATTCCCAATACTCACTGGCATTGGAGGCTCTCTCAGTATTTTTTTGGGGGGGAGGGGGGACTTTACTGGGCGGGATGGGATTAATGGAATTGTTCCATGTCATGTGTCTTGTCTGGTGCCTGTAACTGACAATGCTATGCTGTCTTGATAGTTTTGTCCAAACATGATGAAAATATCAAAAATTTCCTTTATAGCTTTGTGTATTGAGTGCTCGGAATATGACAGGCTGCTTCTGGAAGTTTATATACTTAAAAATGCATTATTCCTGTATAGATAGAGCAGATCCAGAGCATAGGAACTGGGGGGGGACGTGTACCCCCTAATATTTAATTTGGCTTCTTGCGCCCCCTCCCCCCATAAACAGACCTGTCCTCCCAATATCAAACTCTTTCCTACACTGTTAAGCATGGCTGTTCTGGAGCCGTATGAATCTCCTGTGGGTTCAGAAGTGGAGAGCATCTGTGATACCGTCTACAGGATGTCTTCTGTTACAGCTATTAAGCTGGGAGATCTACGCTGGGGTTCAACCACGTCATTCCCTGGCACGTTCTGCAGCCGTCCCGCCCCTTCCCGGCCAGCCAGCCACCCCTGGCGGGTTGGGGGTCCCAATTCCTCAGTCAGACTTACGGTGGGCGGTTCAATAATTCAGATTAGGGCTCATGTTTATTAATGTCCCACATCTGTGCAAACAACGTGTCAAGCAGAGAAATTATTGTAATTGGCCGAGCAAACAAAACCTGAAATAAGCAATTTCCAGTCACAATGTGCGTTGACAAGTAATGAGGCCATTGGAATTCCGCTGTGATGGAAGTCCCCAGTCCGGCTCATCACTCCCGTATTGTGTGTGATAGATATTTTTATAAGAAATGAAGGTTTCGGATAATGTGGTCCCGTCAAACGGAGGAAGGTCAGTGATTAAAGATAATCATCATTTTTCTCCTGTAGATCTTGTTAGTTCCTCTTTCTGTTATTTATTTGTGTGTTTGCACGCGCCGTCGTTGGAAGGGACTGGCTGTTTGCCTCCCTTGTGAAGGGGGGGTGGGCGTGGAGGCTGGGGCACAATTGCCCTGGAAGGACAATCATTTTTCTCTTTCTTGCTTCCTATTTTTAATCAGTTGTGTAATGCCGCATGAACAGGAGGAATAAATAATCCAATTAAAGATGGCGGGGGCTGTAGACAAGAGGGGGAGGGGGGTGCGGTCCTGAGTCAGGATTGTGTGTTTCACTGGATGTTTCTTTGGGTGACAGTGTTTGGTTTATTGAACCCATAGCCTTTTTCTACAGTGAACCACTTAAAACAAATGTACCCTGCAATACTCCTGTCTGCGAAGGATAGGTATATGCATGGGGCATTGCATACCTCCATTCCCGTCCTTACCGTTACCTGTCAGCAGGAGACCTTAAGCCTGGACGTTGGAGCAGGAGTGTGCGAGTGGCTCTGATCCAATTAATTGCTGTGGGTTTAAGGTTTCCTGGGATCACAGCTTTCAGCCGTAATCCACAGTCATGGCCAGGCGGCACGTCTGGAATGCGAGCTCCGTTACGTAATCTGGTCGTGAGTAGGGCCCTGTGTCCACATGTAGCAAGGAATACTGTTACCCTCCATCTCCAGGATGATGGGAAAACTGAAAATGGCTGACGGCCTGCGCTATAAACCCTGCTAACTCTGCAGAAAATCCTCCTCCATTGTCGTTTCTTATTTTTCCTAGTCAGTGTTGTTCCGAAAAGATTTGACCTGTCAAACTGCTTCTGGACTTTTGTTTGATTTGAAAATGCTTATGGGCCAAAACACTTGGGTTAGCAGTGATTTTCGGCTGAATCACAACTTCGGACAAGGCTATCGGTCCTACACCCAAATGAATGATGCGTGTAAGTTTAGGACTCTAGACGTTTTAAGTGAACCATTGTATCTTGATTACTGACCAACGAGATCTTGTTTTGATTTATTTTGACTTTTTGCAGCAGCACGTCTGCTAGTGGCTTTTAGCTGCTCGATAAAATGTTTAGCTTGCAGCTCTGCGTCATGGCCCAGGACAGCGAGCTGCACGATGAATGATAGATTTATCTGTCGCTGCTGCCGTCACACCGACGGCTAATGTGAATGCGAAAGCAGGTGCCATCAATCAGACCGTAAGCGATGCCCTTCTTATTTGGTATCAGGACCTGTAAGTAGCGATATTTGATGCTGGTGAAGAGAAGGTGCCTCTGTGATTGGGGGAAAGGGCGTGCCAAGTTGGAGTTCGGGAGGGGGAGTTGCTGACTGCGATTTTACAGATTAACAGTCCCCCGTCTACGTATGGGGTTGGGAGTCTAGTCATGTACCACGGTCCTGCTGTGGTGATTAATGCAGACTCACCGCTCTGTCCGAGGCTGGGAAGAAAACCATATCCGAGTGCCCTTTGACAAAGAGCCTGCTGATTGGCTCGATATTCATGGTCACGCGTTTCGCCAAATTAGTGTAACGATGACACTTTAACGCTGCATGCAATAGTGAAGATGCTACAGCCGCATTCTGCAAAGGGCCTACACAGTTACACATCACTCTGAATCACCTGTTCGTGTGGGAGCAGACCCATCTGATAATTAGTGATAATCGCAGGCACTTCCTTAAGACGGCTAACGTGCCCGAACATTTTGTCTGAAGGGATTAAAGGTGATGTATGACCCTCTGGAATGGGAGTTCTGAACCATGTCTATAGTACAGTTGCCTTAGCGACAAAGGAAGGTTTTTTCCCTGAAATGTTAACACCGTAACCCAGAGAAAGGCCTCCTTACATTTATCTGACATCTTTATGCCCAGTCATATTTTTTACTGGATCATTTTGGATTAAGTTGACTGCTCATGCGAACGCTGCGACCCCAGGTCCTTAACCGCTGCGCCACCTGCTGCTGAGTTTATGCATATGATATCTGACCCCAAAAAGACTGAGTTATGAGACATGATGACTTTACAGTGTCCTGCAGATGTCGCATCTCATCTGTCACGTGAGGGAGTCTGTGAAAGGAGACTGATGCTGCTATCTGATTGGCTGTCTGCCCGAAATGGATATCATGCCTTCTTTTAAATGCTCACATTGGCGTTACTTGTGTTTTATTAGCACTGTGCTTAATTAAATTTACACTAATTAGGGAAACAGAGGTGGTGACTGGGGAGTATGCTGCACATGTGGTGTGTTAAATATACAGCACTTTATCCTCCTGTGAAAAATGTTTATTTTTGCTCTCTGCTAATTAGCATGCAGAAAAATGCCTGAACCTGGTCACTGTTCCTATAATGATTTAATCAGCGTGAGTGTGGCCTACAGAGTACTGCACAGTTTTCCTGTGAGAGTTGGGACCCTCTCCCTATTCCTGAGGTGACGTTCCCCAGAGGGTAGGCGGGGGCATTGTATAATTACAGAGACACCAATGGGGCTGGGAACCCCCCACCAGCAATCCAATGATGGAGGTGATGGTTGTAGCTATAGGAGACCTCAGATGTCTCCACCAGAAATCTCCCAGGGATGAGGAGCACACAGGGGACAGTCTGATGGACTGGAATAATCCAGGAGTTGGGGGGCTTGTGTGATATTTAATATAAAAGGAAGGCTAACATAAGCTGTCTGTGTCGGTGAGAGTGTGAGTGTTTGTGCGCAGTCTCCTTATTCCTGTTGCGCTGCCATGATCTGTCCAAGATAATCAGTTGCTTTTAGTCTGGTGATGAGTACCTGTGGCTCCGGGGGCCCCCCCTTTAGTGTGACAATTTCATGATGTCATAGGGTAAGAGGTCGACCTCATTGTCCAACAAGCAGGGAACAGCTTATGACAGAATTTAAGTTAGTACACACTGTAAGGTCCCCCTCATAATGTCCAGAGAGCATAGGTCATATCTGTCTATAGGGATTATTCAATTATTATTATAACATTTTTCTAATTTTTATTTTTAGTTTGAAGAAAGGCTCAAATTATATAACTTTGTTGTCTGAAGTGTTGACTTTACTATTGGGCAGTTATTCAGTTTTATTATATTGACATTTATATCTGTAATAATTAAAGATATTTCATCAATTCCATGGCAAGAGTTACAGAGAAGAAAAAAAATGATAAAACAAAAAAACTGAGGAAAAATATACATCTTATCATGCAAATGGATTGTTTAATGTGGGTGACATACAATAAGGCTGAAAGAATTTTACCAAGTTTTTTTTTTAACAAGTTTTATTTAATTAGATTTTAAAACTGTTACAGTGATGAGATTTTTGGCTACCTATTTCGGGGAAATGGTTAAAAAAATCATTAAACCAGATCAACAAAAAGTTAAGTTGATGTCAGTTGCTCTGCATAAAAAACCCACTAATTTGTTGTAATTTTTTAACATGTTTTTAAAAAAACTCTCAAGTTAAAATGACCAGCAAAGTCATTAATAAGAAGCAGGATTAATCAAAAGGAGTAACTACCTTTGCACAAATTTTTTGCACTATTATTGTACTATTGATATGTTATTTATTCTGTGTCATTGTTTTGCTATTACTATATGTGATGCACGCAAAAAGAGAGCCTACCACCTCATTTTGTTGTGCCTGTGCACAGTAACAATAAAGTTGACTTTGACAGGTATACCCAGAAGCGCATGCAACAATGGAAAAACCAGGTGACAGCCAGAAGGGGGTTCAGTGGGCAAAAACAACATAGGCCTGAGGGGTGTGGGTGTGATGTTGAGAGGGGAAACCAGCTGGCCCTTGTTAGATCAGCCAGAGGTGGCACTACAGGTGTAAAATCTAAGACCGTACTTGTGGTCTTGGCAAGAGCGGTCACTAACTTGCCTTCCAAGAACAAACTTGGAGTGTAATAGTCATGGGACTGGTCTCGTTTGGCGAGGAGGCAGGCGATGTATCCTTGATATTTGGGGTGGGGCAAGAACGACATCTGGGGATTTTTACTGTCCTCTGTACTTCTGTTCTTAGTATTGGAACTGGTCTTTGGCAATGGAAGATGATGTAAAATGAGTCCACAAGAACAGAAGTACCAGAAGTAGGCATATTGAGAAACATCCCTAGTGTTTAATATAAGTCCCTCCCCCAGCAATGGGAATAAAGTTAAACGTGTATAATTGATTCATTAATTTCTGTTTCATTAGCTTCTGTGTGTATAATCAAAGGAGTCCTTTCAGTGTTTATGTTACTGCTAAAAAAAAAAACAGAATGAAATAAATCACATTTTCTAATAAATCGTATTTTCTCCATCACTCAAATTTATTTTTCATTAACACCTCTGACCCCATAATCACACTTACTGAGCAGCACCGCACTGGGCAAGTTGGGTCATGTTACCAATTTACCATCACGACAAAATAATAACAATAATAAACCTACACGTGTCTTCCTTTAGCATGTAGCTAAGGGAAATGGTAGAACAGATCCTCGTTTTTGTGACCGCCTTTTGCGTTTCTGTGACTTTGCCACGGTATTAACATTAATAGTATTGCTACATTGTTCATAGTAGCGACACTTTACGGATCCATGTGGGGAAATTCTCTTTTCGCCTACCCCCATCTTACTCTCCATGACATACAGACACATAGGTGCGAGCAAGCTTAGCAGTGAAGGGCAGCTACCCGTAGAGGTGCCTAAGAAGCAGGGGGTTAAGGGTCTTGCTTAAAGGCTCACAGATGTGATTATTCTGCCAAGACCAGGTTTCAAACTGACAACCTTCCAATCACAGGCACTGAGGCTTAGCTCACTGTTAGCATCATACGGTTAGCATCGGTATTAGCATTAGTAATGTCAGTGCCTTGTTATTGGCGTTAATAATGTTTGAGTATTGTTGTCATGGGTGTTAGCATTAATAATGTTACTGCATTTTACCATTTCGATTAGCAGTAACCAGGTTACCACATTGTTAACTTTGCTATCAGCATTAATAAGGTTACCGCATTGTTAGCATTGCTATTAGCATTAACGATATGACCAGGATTGTTAGTGTTGCTATTAGCATTAGAAATGTCCTTCTATTGGTAGTAGCATTAGTTACGCTGCCTTATTGCTAGCATGTAGTGTACTGTTTCATTATTATTGTTAATATCATGCCATTATTTATATAGATTGTATATATTAAGGGATAATTAATCCATTTACAGAAATCCTTAGTAATGATGGGCAGGTATTCCTGAAGCACTGCTTCTGCTGCTGATGGGTCATTGGAGGCTTTGGCCAGCAAACTTCTGCTGAGCATTCGCCATGAAGGTCGGGATGTCAAACTGAACTCATCCCTCTGGGTTAAAAGGTGTCCCTGATAGGCTCAGTCTTTAAAAAAATATTTATATTAATATCATTTATAATATTAACTGTGTACTGGTGTCCAGGTCTGGATATTCAGTAGGATATACATTGTAACCCCAATTTAAAATTGAAAATCGACCCATGGATGTTATTGTTCTGCTTGTGATTATTATTATTATTATTATTATTATTATTATTATTATTTTCCAACCTCTGTCTTTTATTGACCATGATTAACTTCCTGTTCGCATTTTCCACACTAAGACCCCCAATTGACTGAATGCCTTGAAATGTGACCCCATGTTAAAAGCACCTCTGTCATTTTTGTGTCCCCCAAGCATAATTACCCCTCGCTGCCGCCTCGCTGTCCTGCAAGCCTGTGGCAATTAGGGCCCTGGAATAGGGGCCGCTCTCCCTGCGCTCCGTAAAACGCATACGCTAATTCGCAATAAAGCGTTACAGCTGTCTGGGCATTTTCTGCTCTGTTACTTCAATAAATTGGGCCTCCGTGTCGGGACACTGAGAATATTACATTACACTCCTCCTCCAATGGACAGCACTGTCTCCCGCAAACACAATTTGACCAGGTTTATTTTACCCGATGAGAAAGTATGGGTAGTCATTTCGATGCCAGATAAATATTCATGCCTCCATTTTCTAATATGTGATTTTTCTTTGCAGGAAACAATTATTTCTAACTGAGTGATTTAAATTCAGCTCACTGGCTAGACAATACAATATGGAAAGTAAGAGTTACACACGTCTAGACTCCATGATATCAGTAATGGTGCCACTTGGCATTGTGGGAGTTTTGGGGAGGGGGGCATCTTTCAGCCTGACCCCTGAGCCCGGCTTCCGTGTCTTGCGGAGTCCCTCTGTATTGCTCCGTAACAGTGCTGGAGGGGGTCAGGGGTCCTTCCAGATGATTATCCTCCAACCTTCTTCTGAAACTAAACCAATCATGTGTCTCTTGCCTCCAACTCCCATCCCCACCCTTATTTTTACATCGAAAGGGAGTTTAGAAGCCCCCCCCGCTCGCTTGCCCATTCTCACTGACAGATTCCGGCTAATGGCTAACGATGCCGCGGCGTGATCTGGAGTGTGGCGGATTTTGGAATGAAGGGATGCGTGAAAACTTGTGGCGGTGGGGGTTGGGGGATTGGGGAAGTGGGGGGGGGGGGGGTCACAGGGCCAAGCC
>JAAGVU020026179.1:0-26695 GCA_011763525.2 Mormyrus iriodes
TTGAGTCTTTGTAATAGGGTGACATGGTCAACCGTGTCAAAGGCTGCACTAAGGTCCAGAAGCATTAGCACAGTTGCACTACCAGAATCAGTTGCCATTGTTATGTCATTTACGACTTTAGTTAAGGCAGTTTCAGTGCTTTGTCCTGGAAAGAAGCATGACTGGAAACTATCCAGTATGTTGGGTGTCTCCATGTATGAGTAAAGTTGAGCAGCAACCATCTTCTCCAGAACTTTTGGCAAAAATGGCACATTAGAGACAGGTCTGTAGTTACTGAGCTCCCGTAGAATCAAACTTGGTTTCTTCAGTAGTGGTGGTATTGGTACAAGCGGGGCAGGATGGAGATGGTTTTCATTCATGCAAAGATGTGGTAGGCTAGGTTAAGATGCTTGTGGGGACGGATGAGGATAGATATCATCCCTGTACAGGACTCTAGTTCACACACACAGGGAAATCTCCGGTTGTCAATGACTCTCATACATACAGCAGGTACACACACAGTTGCCACAAGACACGACAAGACGATTGTCACACAATTCAGTTGATGTGAATGTGTTAATAAATGTGTGATAAATGCAGGAGTACATGTCAAGGATTCAAGGGTTTTGTTTGTCGCATGCCTTAGACCATAAGCTGCAGCGAAATGTATGGTGGTCAACTCTGGCATATAAACAGTGAGAGCAGAAAGACATTTAAAGTAGCGATATGATAATAGAGATAAAATAATGAGCTATACTGAAAGCAAAATTAAAGCAAAAGTTATATGGCAGAATAAATAAATACGCATCTGCAAGGACTGCTGCAATGAATACAAAATTACAAAACAATACAATAAGCGTCAGAATTATTTACAGCAATGCAATGCAAACTGAGGAAACGCAAACTGGCTCTGAAGAAACAGAGTCGGCTGTTCGTGAGGGTGATGGCTTGTGGGACGAAACTGTTCTTGTGCCTGTTTCAGCGCATAGTGATCTGTGGCGCCTGGTAGAGGGGAGAAGTAAAAAAAGAAGCTGTGGCAGACCCAGTGCTACTGAGTATGGGGGGTTGTGGAGGTTAGTGTTGGGAAGCTCCTCCTCGTCATATGCGTATTTGAGGAGTTTGACAGTGGGATATTTGGAAGTGCAGCTATTGGTGTAGGGAGAGATGCAGTGGGGAGAGCACACATCCCTGGGGGCACCAGTGCTGACTATGTGGGCGCCGGACCTGACTTATCCCAGCCTTACATGCTGCTTCCTGTTTCTTAGAAAGTTGCTGATCAAATGACAGGTGGGGGTGCCACAGACAGCTGTGTGAGTTTGGAATGGAAGAGTTCCTGGGTGATGATTTTAAAGGCCGAGCTGAAGTCCAAAAACCAAATCCTTGCATTGGTGCCTGAGTTATCAATGTGATGTCCTTTGGGTGGGCCAGAACCAGTCTTTCCAAGGTCTTCATGACCAAAAATGCCAGAGCGACAGACCTGTAGTCATTTATTCCTGTCATGCAAGATATTTTGGGCATCAGTATAATGGTGAAACAGCGCAACATGGGAGAGAACATGCACCGGTGTTATGCGGATGAAGCTGAAACAATGGGCAAATTAATTCACTTATGTGTATATATCATTGTAAATTTCAGAAATTGCAATTTTTGTTTAATTGCTTTTCAGAGTGAATGTTTAGATTTTTTGAAATTTTAACAATGCAAATAACTATCAATATATAATTTAGTGCTTTGATGTTTTGAGAGCATTTAATTGTTGCATAAATTTTTTCAACAACGTATAAGTTTTTGTCCATTTTTATATCATCTGGCTCAGTTTTGTTTTTGCACAGTATTGGCAGAAACATTTTTAGGTGTAAATTCATAAAAATGTAACCAGTTATAATAAATACATGCCTTTACTAAAATGTAGAAGCTTACAGAGACCCAGTTAGTAATGGCAATAATATATGGAATTATACAATTGCGGTAGGCTTTCACTAATACTTGAAAAGAAAATTAAAGCTTTTAGACTTTTTGTGCAATTCAGTGCTGTCCAACAAAAATAATTAAATAATGAGTGAAAAGTGTGTGTGTGCGCGTGTGTAGATGTTCACATATTCGGAAAAAATTAGGCGTGGCGAGCACAGCTGGGGCAGGCGTAGCGTCATGTCGTTAAACGTATTGCGTAATGCGTTTGCTTTACGTCTTTGCATTAAGTTCTACTCAGCCCCGGAGTAGCAGGAAGGAATATGAATAATGTAGGGTGAGTATTATGGATGGGTGATACCATTGGTTTTCTTTTTGATCTGTTGCCAAATAATACCAAGGTTGGTATCTCGATGCCTATGTTTGGTGCCGGCCCAAGCCTTTTCAGGGCCCTAAGCAATATTTTGCGGATACGCATTGCATTCACCGAAGAAAAAAATTGGAGATCCTGCTTTCTTAATAGGATTCGTACGATAATGAAAATACGGAAAAGTCATGTAATCAAGAAATCACATCAGACCTAGAAAAGTTATGGAAAATAAAAAATTTCAGAACGTTTTGAAAAAGTCATGGGATTTTTGAAAACGATGTTTTTAATCAGTTAGGGTTTTTTCAGTCAACATCCGTCGTATAACCCAGTCTCTTTCGCATAGTAGCTTAATTATCCTTTCCGCGTCCGCTCCGGTCGCGAGTGTGGAAGGCCGTTGGTGCAGACATCGTGAGACATAATAGATCTTGATACGGCATTTTTCCTCTCTAGACAGTAAAAATGCCCGCGTTTAGGGGGCATGAAAATGCGCATTTTTTTCCGCGTCACTGCGGTAGAAATATATGTGTTTAAAAGGTCTATAAGTATTACAGTATTATCATAGTATAGTACTATAAAAGTATTGTATTTTTCCATTCAACGGAAAAGGGATCAGTCTGTAATGCATTTTATTGGTTGTTGTATAGTGTGTCTTATTTTGTGTCGTTATTACCATATGATAACATTATGGCTTTTAATCATAGCCACTGAAACGCTTGGTGTAGAATGTGTGAAAACTGTATGAAAAACAAGTCCAAATATCAGACGGTACGAAAGGAAGACCTGTATGTGTGTGGTGTTTTTAGAGGCCACGGTGCACTTAAAGCATGAAAACACTTAATCTACCTGTGAAAAAGATTGCTCCGCTATGAGTACGAGCTAACAGAGAATGTGTAAAGTTGAAGTATCAGACAGTATAAAAATAAAGGTGTATGTGAGAGAGTAGGTGTCATTCGAGTGGTTACTAAGGCTGTCTCTAACGACTATATCAACAATCGAGTAATCTACCGATTAATCTGACGATTCAATGAGTAATTATTTATATGTACTATATACGTAGCATTTCATGTACATGTAGTTGTAATATCGCGAGGACTGCGACAGTCTGCTGGGTTCAAATCATCAAGAAGTTGCGCTAAAACATTTTTACTCGTAGGATACAAATCTTGGCAAGCTTTGCAATTTTAATTATTTATTGTATATTGAAAATAAGTCTAAAGTTTACCGCCGCTGCTTTTGCATGAGCTCTGCATGCGTTCTCTGAGATAATCATTCTCATTCTGGCTGTTGGACTCACCCTGTGGCGTGTATATGAGAAATTAAAAATTAGTATGGAGGAGAAAAGCGAACATGATCTGGTCATGGAAAGATGTTTATCTTCCGCTGTATGGAAATATTTTGTATTCCACAGAGATGATATTGAGCGAAAGCAAGTGATTTGTCGGCGCTGCTTTGTGTCTGCTGACACAACTCACGGCACCACCAGTTTGACAGGCAAATATCGCAATGAACTTTTTCCAATTTTGTTCAGCCCTACTCAAGAACGTTTACAAAAATGATTATTAAGGTTGTTCTGTGTCGTATTATGTAAGATGCTGCAGTTAAGCTACGGGGCTAACCTTCGTTTAAGCAGCGTTTATTTTGACACAGAGGAATTGTAGAAAATAAATTAAGCAATACGATTTAAGTCAAAAGGATGACAGTCCGGGTGGTCTAAATGGCACATACCTTTTGCTAGCCTTGCATTATTGGGTGAGTGTCAAACCTGAATGTCTTCTTTTAAGATGTATTTGCATTGCAGTCGTGCTGTGGTAAAATCTGCTTGCAATACTGAAAGACTACTGCATTTTTATTCACTTTTAATGTGAAGTGCTTCCGCACAACTGATACTTTTGCTCTTTATTTGGACCCTCATCCTCCATGCGCTGTCTCACTTCCGCCATATTGCCCTGTAAACAGGAAGGAAAATTTTAATCGTTGCTTTTTAATAATCGAGTGATCGAGTAATCGTGGCAGCTCTATTGCTAACTGGAAGGAACACATTTAATTTATAAAATAAACACTTTCACAAAAGGAATAAAGTCACGTAGCTTATAATTCCACGCAGGTGCTAATAGTTGCCACACAACCAAGGACCTTCCTTTCTAGATGTTAACATGCAGTTAATAACCGCATTAATAAATTTTTTGATTTTACACATTCTATAACATGTTTGGTACATTTCAAATTAAAATTATTTCATTCTTTTTTGGCAGGTATGTCATGTCAGGGTGATTATAATGGCACGCACAGTTTCTTTTAGCATTGACTGTCAACACTCAGTAATTACTGTTTCTTGTTATAGCAGATGCAAGGAATATATTTATGACTAATCATTTATCTGCCTGGGCAGTCCCAGAAAATGCGAGGCAGTGTACGCATGCTCAGAAACAGTGTGCTTGAGCAGACGTACGAGGTACAGATCAGGCAGCTGGTATGGATCGGGAATCGGGTAGTGACAGACACCCCCACAAAGCCCCGCCCACCCTCACTGTGTCAAAAAACGATAGTGATAGCCAGATGGTGAAACGCAAAGGGAAAAAAATTATGCAAAGTGCAACACATTTACTGCAAAGAAAAATGAATGCTGAAAAAGTTCTTTTTTCTTGACATTAAATCTATCACATAAAATATATGTTCAAAATATTTGGCAAAGGAAAAATCTCGCAGTACATCAATTTTTGTTTGCAATATATATGTGCTTTTGTTTAAGGTACAGTACACACTTTTGAACAGCATAGTTGTTGAATACTTGAAAAACTTTTCTTCGTTTGTTTTTTCAACCATCAATTTATTCCCCTCCTTCCTGGGTTCTGTTTATATTTTAGTAAATTTGTAATTCTTTCTTTGGTTTATGTGAAACAGTTCAGCAAAGGAACAAAACAGCGCTGAAAAATGTTATACAATGCCTTATTTTACCTGAAAAATCTAATTATTAGATACAGTGGTACCTTGAAACACGAACTTAATTCATTCCAGAGGGCTAGTCAAGTTGCGATTTGACTTAACTAATGATAAAAAGCATTAACAATCAATACAAAATGAATACACACGAAAAAGTACACACACAAAAGCAATAAACATGAAATAAATGATAATCCCATACTCTGAAGCGAGAAGCAGACACACATGCTCCATCTTCGTCTCGCTGAAATTTTCTTTTTAAGTTCTACAATTACTCTCACCATTTTCCTCTTTGGTTTGCTGCTATCACTGCTCACTTTCTTAGGGGCCATGATTACTGTATCACTAAATGTACTGTAGATAAAGCACAAAAATATCACACCGAGCACAGGAACACAGATTTTGCACGTCGAACTCTGTGGAGAGGTACCACGAGATTAACAGTGATTCATCATTCATCAGTGATTCATCTACTCGATCCGTAGTTTTAACAGGTCTGTTTTTGTTTTGTCATGTTCTGAGTTTTCGGTTGAGTTGCAGATAGATTTTTCTCAACCGACCCGTTCTAGGTCCAAATTGGTAGAGCTGAACGCATCTCAACCCATATGAGTTTTAGCAGGAACAGTAATATTGCTATGTTCAACTAGGGCTGGGTAACAAACTTTGGTATTTTTGTGGTACTTACTGAAATGCTCCCATCCTGTCGAGGATGGAAAAATTTATTATCTTTCGATGCCAAATTCTGATACCCAAACAGTGAATCTCAGCATCTGTGAGCTAATAAACATGCAGCATATTTGTGTAAAGATCTACAGTTGCTGGTGATTGGCTGTCTAACATAAAGGTACACACATGTCATAGAGTGCTGCGTGCACGTTGACAGTTCATTACCATAATCCACACCCATCACCGCCCCAAATCTTACCATATATGGATGTGCTACACACATGCCCAGGATGTCAAAATTTCAAAAGTGAACAAAGAAAGGAAAGAAAAAAATGAAGAGGCAGAGATCGAGGCAATTTTAACAGATGTTAACAAAGGAAAAGAAATACACCGCGATTAGGTTAACCTCAGGGATGGTGGTTCATTTTGTGCATTAAAGGAATGATATCTAACTATGACTTGATTATTTTTAGCCTGGGGTGTGTGTGTGTGTGTGTGTCACACCAAGTTTATTTTATTTAGCCGCATCCAGGACCATAGCCTTGCTGAAAGGCCCAACAGTGATATGACCACTCTGTTAGCTGTTGGATTTGAACTGGCAACTTTCTGATCACAGCGAGTGTCCAATCCTGCAGAGCCACGCCGCCATGTTAGGCAGTTTTCAGGTGTTTCAGATCTTCATCTGATAACCCGGTTAGAGCAGAGCTGAGAGCTCTGAGCCTGATGCTACAGAACAGAGACATCGTCTGTATTATTATTATTCTGGTAAATGAACAGGTTCAAAGCATGTTCATCATTCCCTTTCTGCTCACAGACATCCCGCTTCAGAGCTGTGGCCAGCTGCAGCATGGACCAGAAACCTCCCCAGCTAAGTGTGGCAGATGTGAAGGAGGAAGCACAGGATGTCATCATATCGGATGTGGATGGGCCCAGGCACAGCAGCCCAGACAAGGTAAAATTTAAGCGCTGCTGGTGTGGGCCCCAGCTACCTTCTGCACTTGCATGTTGCTTGCCTTGCTTAGTAGTATCCTGGCAACTGCATGAACCTGGACCTTTTTGAAGTCATCTGGGATTTTTCACAGTTTCTGTGTGCCTTGCCTCCAGCAATGTAATTATCACAATGAATCTGTGTCTAAACACCTTTACAAGCCTGCTGTCACCTGTGCTTTTACCCTGTAGTACCTTCAGCAGTGAGCTTCTTAGATGGATTAGGAGTGGAGAGAGAGCAGCAGCCTGAGGGCAGCTTGTGTCCAGTATCAGTCAGTAAAGTATGTACTTCGTATAGCAATACTGAAAAGTACCACGATATCCCGTTGTTTAAAACGGTACTGTTTTCCATTTTGTTAGTATTGGTACTTTAAGAGTATTCCCCATCATCGGTGTAGATTTGGGGGAGGGGGGGGCGATGTGGGGTCATGTCCCCCCCAATGTTGAAGTGGGAAATCAGACACCTCAGAATCATTCAAGTTCATAAATAGTGCTGGCAGAAAGTCCCTTTTATTACTAAGAGATTCAATAAATCCCTATATTTACTTCTGTGGGTCCCTAGGAGAAGATCTCCTAGTAGGTATTTTATGTGTTGCATTTGTGCAGGTGATTCTTTCCTGAAAGTTAGGTTGTTTGTGAGAGAAGACAGGGTGGAGGAGAGTGACAGGGGCGTCATAGTGGGCCCTGAGATGACGTTGTTTTTCCACAGTGTATGGCCTGACATTCATGGTGGAATCTCTTAATTTGAGCATAATTTTAATAATTTCTGCAAATTCAGTGTACATGATGCGGGACATTATCGGACTGAAACTGCCATATTACTGAAGATGAATATCACTTTATATATTGTAACTAATGGCAATAGTTAACGAATAAAAAAAAAAGAACTGTATATGGCGTGACTACAGAATTGCCCTATAATTCAACATGATGTCACATGTCTGACCCCAATATTCATGTCCTCCCACCAATGTTAATGTGAAACCTGCACCCCTGTTCCCTATGATTTGTGTCACTACCTAACAGTGGGTCAGCCACCCTACTTCAGGCACAGTGGGCGTGTCAATCATTTTTTTTCTTCATCTATCACTTGTTCCGCTATGTCAAAAATAGCTTATTATTTTGGTGCTAAGAAGTAAGCTAAATATCACTAATAAGTAATGTGAGAAAAGTATTTATTGAACTATAGTCCAAATCTCTCAACATTGGACCATAGCTACTCACGTTTGTTAAAAACGTACACCTAACAGCTCATCAGAGAGTCCATTAACGTGACAAAATAGGCTAGTTTTATTTAATTTGACTCATTGATAAAATATATTGTTAGGCCTGTTTAATTAATAAAGAACAATTAATTTGAACTTCCGTGTTCTGTAATCTATCCATAAATTTTCCCGATGTTTTACTTTTTTGCTTTGGTATCATTTCAGTATCGGTATTGAAATATTTTTGGCAGGCATCGTATTCATGTCATGATTTTGGTATCATGGCAACACTATGGTAGACCTGGCCCTACCTCTTTGTGTGATGGTGAAACATGTCTCTTTCAGTCCCATAGACCATATGAGCTCTCTACAGAAGAATTTTATTGACTCTGTTCTCTTTTCCTCAGAAAGCAGAGAGTACAGTGTGTCCCATCTTTAATGGGGAGGTGAAAGAAGAAACAGTGTTTCAGGATGTGACTGAGGAGAAGCTGGCTGGGAGTGTCAGACCTCCAAACCCAGGTGACTATAGAAAAGCTTCTAGCTCTTTACAGAAAATTTCATATACTGCATCATAGATATCTAGTGCTGTGTGCAATTTGTGTTACTGAATTATTGCTGTTAGACTCCACTGCAATGGACATTATTTCTCCTGAATCCATCACTTTTGATCCCATTACCCATTTCCAAACGTATGTTTGCTCTTCTCCATGTCTCTTTATTCAGTCCAAGCTCAAGTATCAGGAAGGAGACTGAACAAGTTCCCCTGTCCTCACTGTCCTATACTGCCATATACGTCAGAGACCTACGTCCAGAGACATATCAAGAAGTCCCACCCTGAGAAGTTTGACCCCAGTGTGATATTAAAAATTCTCTGCTGCTCGTATTGTGGGAAGAGCTTCAGCCATTTAGGAAACCTAAAGAAGCACCAGCTGATTCACATTGGGGAGGGGCCCTACCAGTGCTCCCAGTGTGGGAAGAGCTTCAGTCATGTAGGACCTCTAAAGGAACATGAGAGGACTCACACTGGGGAAAAGCCGTACCAGTGCTCCCAGTGTGAGAAGAGCTTCAGTTACTTACGATACCTGAAGAAGCACCAGTGGATTCACACAGGGGCAAAGCCACACCATTGCTCAGAGTGTGAGAAGAGTTTCAGTCGATTAGAAGCCTTAAAGATCCACCAGCGAAATCACACAGGGGAGAGGCCCTATCAGTGTTTCGAGTGTGGGAAGTGCTTCAGTCATGTAGCAAACCTGAAGAATCACCAGCGGATTCACACAGGGGAGAGGCCCTACCAGTGCTCCCAGTGTGGGAAGAGCTTCGGTCAAGTCGGAGCCCTAAAGAAGCACCAGCCAATTCATACAGGGGAAAGACCCTACCAGTGCTCCCAGTGTGGGAAGACGTTCGGTCAATTAGGAAACCTAAAGTACCACCAGCGGATTCACACAGGGGAGAGGCCCTACCAGTGCTCCCAATGTGGAAAGAGCTTCAGTCATGTAGGAAGCCTAAAGAATCACCAGCGGATTCACACAGGGGAGAGGCCTTACCAGTGCTCCCAGTGTGGGAAGAGCTTCACTCAAGCAGGAGTCCTAAAGAAGCACCAGCGGATACACACGGGGGAGAGGCCATACCAGTGCTCCCAGTGTGGGAACAGCTTCAGTCATTTAAGAGCCCTAAAGGTGCACGAGCACACTCACACTGGGGTGAAGCCATACCAATGCTCCCAGTGTGAGAAGAGCTTCAGTGCATTAGAAAAACTAAAGAAGCACCAGCGGATTCACACAGGGGAGAGGCCCTACCAGTGCTCCCAGTGTGGGAAGAGCTTCATTCATTTAGGAAACCTAAAGGACCACCAGCGGATTCACACAGGGGAGAGACCCTACCAGTGCTCCCAGTGTGGGAAGAGCTTCAGTCATTTAACAAACCTAAAGAAACACCAGCGGATTCACACAGGGGAGAGGCCCTACCAGTGCTCCCAGTGTGGGAATAGCTTCAGTGCTTTAGGAAAACTAAAGGAGCACCAGCGGATTCACACAGGAGAGAAGCCGTACCAGTGTTCCTATTGTAAGAAGAACTTCAGTCAAGTTGGAACCCTAAAGATCCATCTGCGGATTCACACAGGGGAGAGGCCTTACCAGTGCCCCCAGTGTGGAAAGAGTTTCACTCAAGTAGGAACCCTAACAAAGCACCAGCGGATTCACCAGGGGAGAGGCCTCATCACTGCTCAGAGTGCAGGAAGATGTTTGGTCAATCATCAGTACTGATGTGACACCAATACACTTACACAGATGAGAGGCCCTACCAGTGCTCCCAGTGTGGGAGGAGCTTCGGTCAGTGAGGAGTACTTCAAGTGACATGAGTGGACTCAGGGAAACTAGTGTCATTAATGAACAGTTTGCTGTATAGAAAGATTGTGTGTAAGCTGTAGCCATAGACAATGGCTTGTATCTCGTGAGCTTGCCTGAGGTTTCTTCTGGAAATGATCCTGTTCAACCCCTATGAGGGATTGCTGGCTGTGATTAGCAGGGCTTCTCAGGTGGGTCCTCGCCTCAGCACCCACAGTAGTCCTTGGCCAGAAAATCAAAACCCTGCTTCACAATAAAAGTTGTTCACCTGATGATAAGGTGGAGTGCTTTCTGAGCTCTTTGAATAAACTTCCATACAGGGTGTATACAGCTGCCGTGGTCCACGCTGCTCTCGTTGGCCCAAGTAGAGGTACTGACTGAGAAGGAAATCAACTGCAGGCTTTATAGTACAGCGCATACAGGGCAGGTAGTGCATGCGGGCAGAGAGAAGCTGATTTGATTTTGCAAGGCCAGTCATTGGGAAGGTGATTACAAATGGGTCATCCACTTCCCGCACAGCAGCGCCCCCTAAATGATAAATACATTAATTAATAAAAATGTACACCCATTTGCAAGAATTAGTATTTGCTTCCGCTATTTCTGATTGTATTGCTTTCGGGATACTATTTTGATGGTATTTGGGCTCTTTCACTGGCCGATTTATGAACATGTTTGGGAGTCTGAAAGATCTGCTCTTTCCTACTGTAACATCGTTGACTTCACCCTTCCCACCCGTATGAAGCAGGCCATAATTACATTTTATTCCAATCCCAGACAGCTGCCATCCGTTAACTTTACTGAACACTTACTATACTTGTTTTTTGCATATTACTTACCGTTGTAGAGAGAGGTTTTTTACCAAATTTTTTCCATTATTGCGTATTCTTCTGCTTTACATCCTCTTTAAACATGGCAAGTGAAGTGTTTGTTTCAACACACGAATAACTAAAAAAATATGATGAAATACCTGCAATGGTTAAAACGGTGGACTTTAGCCTGATATAAATCTGAATTAATATTGATACACGAATTCCCTCTGGTGGCCATCCATGGTATTAATTTTAAATGCCATCACTTTTCCTGCTCAGGGTTGCAGGTGGAGAATCAGAATTAGGTTTTTTTTGCCCAAGTATGTTGACACACTCAGGGAATTTGTCTCCCATTGTCAATGACTCAAAAAGTTTGTCAAAATGGTTTGGGGATTGGTGGCGGGATTGGCACTCCAGCCACCGTTAAACACCTCATGACAGCTCAATTTCAACAGGCACGACACCCTTCTGCTCTCCGTGGGAGTAGGTCTCCACCCACGGGAAGGCTGCAGGCACCATGGAGGGGATGGGGGAAGGCCTTTGGGAACCTCATCCCTGAAAGAGTCGAAACTGTCGGAGAGTTAATTGGGTCAGGCCGGTTGGGGATTGGAGCTGCTGTGGTGCTGAGACGTCGTCCGCTGCATGGCGACACTTGGGTCCCAGCTTGAGGCGGCCCATCTGGGTAGGCACGTGGAACGTCTTGTCTCTCCGGCAAGATGACCATCTTCCTCTGCTCTCAGGGGAGCTTTGTAAACTCCGCATTTCAGTGGCGGTACTATCAGAGGTAGGCAGACCAGGGAGTGGCTGTATCTCTATAGGTGGGTATACCTACTTTTGGTCTGGTTGTTCAGATGGCTGCCGTACACGCAACAGGGGCTGAGGGGCCTCTCCCATCTCTCCATCTCTGCTCCAGTGTGGGTTACACGGGGGCCTGAGCTGCGGTTGTCGTGGGGGGTTATGGGGGGCCATGGCCGGGGTGGGTGACTTCCTCTTGTGGGTGGTGGGCGGGAGGGCCTTGGCCCCGCCGCAGCGTGGTGGTGTCCCTGCCGGTGGCCTGGGTGGATCTTGGGACACACTGGGCCCTGCTAGGTGGTTTTGGGGGGATGGCTCCCAGGCCCCCTGTGGTCCCCTCCCAGGCCCCCTGTGGTCCCCTCCCTGGTGGGTGGGGGCTCTGTCTGCATCCTGCCTCCGATCATCTGGCAGGGTCTCGTGGGGTGGCATGTCGGTTCGCTGCAGCGGGCTCTGGTCTGTCCTCCGGGGGGGCGGGCAGCCAGTTGCGCGTACGGCAGCCATCTGAACAGCAGGGGGGTACCTCCTCCGGGGGTGGGGGCGGGCGCTTGGTCGGTGGGGGCTCTTCTGCTCTGTGCCGGCTTGCGCTGGGTGGGTGGTTGCGGATGGGGGTGGGGGGTCCGCTGCCTGCTCCCCCTCTGCAGGCCCCCTTGCGTGGGTTCGTCGCCCTCTTGGTCTCTTGTGGGGCCCAGTTTTGGGTTGGGTGGGTGGCTGTCTCGGGGGTGGGTGTTTGTAGGTCTCTGTACCGTGGGGGGTGGCTGGGGGCCTCGATTGCCTGGTCCCAGCTGTTTCTGGCTTGGGCCGGGGGTGGTGGGGCTGCGGCACCCCCGGCAGCATCAATTACCCACCACATCCAATGACAAATCAGTCCACAGTAACACATGCAGACACACGGGCTGATGAGTATGGGGCTACTAGAAAGACGCGGGAGGCCAGTATTGTCATTATGGTGTATACAGATGAATGTGTATGTATAAATTAATATGTATATATGTGTATATCTGTATGTATATGTTGTTTTCCTTGTATATGTATATGCTTTTATTTTTTTGTATATATATTTGTATATGTTTTGTATGTTTTTGTTCCTTTTATATGCATATGTTTTTTTTATGTTTGCGTACATGTATATGCTTTTGGTTTTTTTGTATACGTATATGTGTTTCTTATATGTATGTTTTTGTTTTTTTTTCTTCCTTTTTTCTTTTTTTTCTTTTTCTCTCCTCTCTTTTTCTTTTTGTTGTCTCCCTTTTCCTGTTCCTGCCCAGTCCTAAGGTGGTTTGATTACCTGATTAAACCTAAAGTACGCAACAGGAGGAGTATCCCAAGCTTCTCCTTTGCAGAACATATCTGACCCGACAACAAAGGGCAACCAGACCACACATTCTGCTTGCTGATATATTGGGACAGGACAAGGAGGGGGGAGATGGCTGCCATACTGTCACCCCTTTCAACGAACGTATTCTGAGACTCAGGCTAAGGCACTCTTTGGGTGTTTTGTCTGTTGTCTCAGTGTATGCTCTAACCGCGGTGAGTTGAGGGAGACATTTTACTCACAACTTCGCTTGGTGGTTGATGGGTGCCCACGAGGTGACACTCTGGTCATGGGTGACTTCAATGTGACCACTGGCACTAACAGGGCTGGCTATGAGGGTCCTGGTTCCAACGGCCTGAGCCGCATCGTTGGACTTGGTATTTCAATACTGGTGGTGTGGCGAAGGAGATCGATCACATCCTCGTGGGCAGATGCTGGAGGCTCCTGCAGGACTGCAGGGTCTACAGAAGTGCCCAGTTTGTGAATTCTGACCATAGACTTGTTGTTGCTACTCTGAAGATTCAGCTTAGTTCTAGTAGGCTTACTAGGAGAAGGAGGCTGGACTTGGCCAGACTCTAAGATCAAGCTGTTTCTGATGAGTTTGCACACAGGAACTTGCAGACTTGGGTGTGACTGCTGACTCTAATATAATATGGGAGACCTTCCACGATAAGACCCTGAAGGTTGCTGACAGTTGTGATGGTGTTGCCGGTGTTCCCAGAAGGAGGTGTTTCATCTCAAGGGGCACCCTGAATATTATTGAGAGGAGTCGGAGCGCATGACTTGGTGGCCACAGCAGTCTGTACCGGGAACTGAGGAGGACGGCTGTGAGGACTCTGAGGGGAGATGATGAAGCGTTTGATAGACAAATATGTGAGCAGGTGACACACCATCTGTGGTCCAGTGACCCACGTCCTGCTTACAGAGGAATCAAAGCATTACATACATCTGAATCTGTTCCTTGCAGACTTGCAATCAGGGCAGGTGATGGAACAGTTCTTGCGGAGGACACTGCAGTTGTGACCTGCTGGGCTGGCTACTTTGAGCAGTTGTTTAAAGCTAATCCTCCGACTAGGATGCTGGATATCTCTGGGTCCGTTGTTCTTGAGGCTGATCCCCCAATCAGCTGTGAACCACCCAATCTCACTGAGATTGCACGGGCGGTGAATCAGCTGGGGGTAGGGAAGGCCGCAGGAATCTGTGGTATCCGGGGTGAACTTCTCCAGGCTGGTGGTAAGATTGACCTCTTGGCATTGCAGACAATCTTTCCTCCCATTTGGAAGACAGGCGTCATCCCAACTGACTGGAAAATGGGACTTGTTGTCCCTATCTGGAAAGGGAAAGGTGACCACCTGGATTGTGGCAATTACAGGGGGATAAAACTGCTCTTGGTGCCGGGTAAGGTCCTTGCAAGGGTCATCCTTAACAGGATACAAGACCACCTGCTCACCTGCCAGTGACCGGAGCAGTCTGGTTTTATGGCGAAGAAGTCTATCATCGACCGCATCCTGGCACTGAGGATTCTCATCAAGCACAAGTGCAGATATCTGCAGAGGTTCTTTGCTGCCTTTGTCGATTTTTCATAAAGCGTTTGACTCAGTCGATCGAGTTGCCCTGTGGGAAATCCTGAGACTTTGCGGGATCCACCCAAAGCTGCTGAACGTCATGGTCGGCCTGTACACTGGTACTGTGAGTGCTGCGCAGAGTGGAGGAAGAACCTCTGCATTATTCCCAGTTGATTTTGGGGTTCGCCAGGGTTGTGTTCTTGTTCCTACTCTGTTCAATGCTTGCATGGACTGGGTGTTGGGCAGGGTCGTTGGGTTCAGCAGTTGTGGGGTATCTGTTGGTGAAGAAAGATTCACTGATCTTGACTTTTCTGACGATGCTGTGATCTTTGCAGCGTCAGTGGAGGCTCTGATTGGGGCTCTTGAGAGACTGAGCGAGGAGTCTGAGTGTCAGGGATTGCGAGTGTCCTGGATAAGAACCAAGAACCAGGCCTTTAATGACTTCTTAGACACAGGCATCAGTAGTGTGTCTGTCTGCGGGGAGAGTCGACCTCCTTGAGAGGTTCACCTACCTCAGCAGCGACATTCATTTCTCTGGTGACTCTTCCTATGAAGTCAGCAGATGGATTGGGAGAGCATGGGGGTCATGAGGTCGCTGGAAAGGGGTATGTGATGCTCCCAATATCTTTACAAGAGGACGAAGGTCCAAGTCTTTAGAGTCCTGGTGCTCCCTGTCTTGCTGTATGGCTGTGAGACATGAACGCTATCCAGTGAGCTGAGATGAAGACTGGACTCCTTCGGTACTGTCTCTCTTCAGAGAATCCTCGGGTACCACTGTTTTAACTTTCTGTCAAACGAGTGGTTGCTAGGGGATTCCCGAATGAGGCACATTACCTGCATTGTGAGAGAGCATCAGTTATGACACTACAGCCATGTGGCGCATTTCCCTGAGGGTGATCCAGCTCGCAGGATCCTCATTGCTGAGGACCCGAGTGGCTGGACCACGTAACACCTGGCTGCGGCAGATGGACGGCCATTTCCGGAGGGTGGGACTGAACCGTGTGTCTGCCTGGGGGTTCACCAGCCGTGATCCCGAGGTGTTTCGTCATGTGGTGGGTGCGTCAACATGATGTATCAGCACATGCTCCCTGACCTGACCTGACCTGACCTGACCTGACCTGTCAGTGGCTTTCATACATTGAGCAGGTACATACACAGTTGCCACAAGACACAACAAGACAATTTTCACATACAATTTCATAGATGTGAATGTGTTGATGTATGAAAACTGCAAGAGTGCATGTCAGTGCAAAGACTGTTGCAATAAATACAAAATGTACAAAACAATAAGCAGCAGTGAGTTATTTTCAGCAGTGAGATATTGCTTGTTAAGAGGGGGTAACAGTGAGGGGTTATCATCCTTGATGATTCCTGTATAAAAGCAAATCACTAGCTCCCATGGCAGGTTGAACTTTCCCTGTAAGAGCCGTGAGTACCACTTACGCTGGCTTTTTTTTGATGGAGATGATGTTGGTCTCCCATTTCAAGTCCTGGGATATTGTAGATCCCAAAAATATATTTCCATGGCAGGCACAGTGCTACTGAGAAGGGGAGGGGGAGGGGGGGGGGGGGGAGGCAGTTTTGTTATCCACCTCCTGAAGTCCACTGTCATCGCCATGGTTTTGAGCATGTTCTGCTCCAGCTCACCACTATACTATTTATCACATTTCTACTTTTTGCGAATATATTGGCTATTTTGTACATTTTATTTACATTTTGTGTTTTGTCTTGTTGTCTTTGCATCATCCAGGTAGTTGCTGACAGTTTCGATGTGCTGAAATGTACAATAACAGCAATAAGTAATTGAACATGAGATTTGCCCAGTGGCGCCGGGGGTTGTACTGAGTTTTTTCCCAACTTTTTATTCATTTTCAATGCATGAATGATGTACGTCCCAGTCAGATAACGACATACAAACAAAACGTAACAAAACCTTATGCTAAAAAAGGTAGCGGGGTACAGCAGCCCTGACAAGTTGAAATGGAGTGCTGCCTTCTGCACTCACATGTTGCTTGCCTTGCTTGGTAGTATCGAGGCAACAGCATGAACCTTGACCTTTCTGAAGTCATCTAGCATTTTACACAGTCTTTGTGTGTCCTGCCTCCAGCAATGTAACTATGACAGTGAATTGGTATCTGAACACCTTCACAAGCCTGCCTTCAGCAGTGAGCTGCTAAGACGGATTAGGAGTGGAGAGAGAGCAGCAGCCTGAGGGCAGCTTGTGTTCAGTATCAGTCAGGAGAAAAGTCTTGTGTATGATGCCTGGTAAAAACATTGGTAGACCTGGCCCTGTCTCTCTGTGTGATGTTGAATGTGTCACTTTCACTCCTATTGACCAGATGATCTCTCTACAGAAGAATTTTATTGACCCATTAGCTCTCTTGAACACTGACTATTCTTGTTTTTTGTGCTTTATTTCTCATTTTGGAGAGTTTTTTCCAAATTTGTCCACGTAATTGAATATTCTTCTATATTCCATTTTCTGCAGACATGGCAAATGAAACTTTTTTCTTCAACACACAAATAATGTAATTCAATGTCACTCTCAAAAACTTTGGTCAAATACTAGCATTACTTCAGATGATGGGCTTTATTGTACCAGAGGCTCATACTTGCACCTGAAGTAAATGTGAAACAATTTTGATACACAGCCGCCCTCTTGTGGCCAGCCATGGTATTGATTTTAAATGCCATCCTTCTGCTGGTGCCGTAAGTACAGTCTTTGCTGGACCTTTTTTGTGATGGAGATGATGTTGATCTGCCATTTCAGGTCCTGGGAGATTGTAGATCCAAAAAGATGGTTTCCATGGCAGACACCATGCTACTGAATATGGCAGTGTTGGGAGGCTCCTCCAGAAGTCCACTGTCTTCATAGTTTTGAGCATGTTCCAGTCCAGGCTGTTATGACGAGCACAGAGGGCCAGCTGTTTAACCTCCCATCTGTATGCAGACACGTCACCATTACTGATGAATCCAGTGACTATTGTGTCATGCATATTTGAGGAGTTTGACAGTGGGGTCCTTGGAAGTACAGCTGTTGGTGTAGAGCGAGAAAAGCAGTGGGGAGAGCACACATCCCTGGGGGCGCCAGTGCTGACTGTGTGGGAGCCGGACCTGAGTTGCCCCAGCCTTACCTGCTGCTTCTTGTCTGTTAGAAAGTTGCCCACTTAATGATAGGTGGGTGCGGGCGCAGGGAGCTGTGTGAGCTTGGAGTGGAGGAATTCCACGGGTGGTGATGTTAAAGGCAGAGCTGAAGTCCTGTTAGGCAAGATGTTTTTGGGAATTGGTGTAATGGTGGAACGTTTGAAACGGGGAAACTTTGCATAATTCTGGTCATCTGTTGACGATCTGAGTGGAGACCGGAGCCAGTTGGTCAGAGGATGGCTGGAGCCAATGCCAGGCAGCATAGGGCACAATGCAGGTGTGCCAGTCCATCACAAGTCATACACACATAACCACATATTGTGAGCGCTTTAGGGATGCAAAACTGGATCTTTAAATTGCAGGTGAAATCCTGTGCAACATGGAGGAGACCATGCGTCAGTGTTGTTCATCAGGTGAAGCTGAAATGATGGGTAATTCACCTTTCTTTATATACATATATATTAACAGTTGCACATTTTATAAATCACAATATTTTGGTTTATTGTTTTTCAGAACATTTATTTTTGTTCATTTTTTATTTCAACAAAGTACAAGCTTTTGTTCTTTATTGTATCATCTGTCTCAGTTCTTTGCACAATATCGGCTGGTATTTTTAGGTTTAATAAAAATGTGACCAGTTTTTAATAAATGTATGCCTTTACTAATATGAAGAAGCGTAAAGAGGCCCAGTTTGAAATTGTAGAAATATATGGAATCATACTAATATTCAAATATGAAAAATGAAAATGATCATTTGCCGTGAGCAAGTCACCATTGGGCAGAAATGGGGCGTGGCCATGAAAAGGAGCAGAGGTGCGCGTCATTGCGTTTAACGTATTACGCAATGCGTCCTTTCGGTCGTTACGTTTAGCGTTAAGTTCTGTTCAGCGGAGGAATAGCAGGAAGGTATATGAGGAATTTGAGGTGAGTATTTTGGATCGGCGATACCACTGATTTTCTTTTTGATACCAACTAATACAAAGGTTGGTATCCCGATGCCAATATGTCGGTCCAAACCGTTTTGGGGCCCTAAGCAAAAATGAAGATAGCCGGCGGATTAAGTTTGCGGAGGGGAAGATTAAATCTGAACCGGGCACTAAAGGACTATGACACATATCCCCCATGCGACACACCACTACTAATTATTTATCACATTTTTATTTTTTCCATATGTTTATTGACTTGTACATATTATTTATATATTACGCTTTGTCGTGTGTCTTTGTTTGCACCGTTCAGGGAGTTCCTGACTCAATCTCGTTGTGTTGTCATGTACAGTGACAACAATAAAGAATTGAATTGAAACTTGCCGAGCGGGGTAGGGGAGGACGGGGGGATGCTGTCGGGCGCCTGACAGTCCCCCTTCCTCCCCCCCCACCCTCATGGGCGCTCCTGCCTGATTGGAGTTTATATCCTGTGGATATTCCGAAAAGCGAGTTAGGGTTTAAATTGTACCTATTACTTCAATGAGCCTTAACTGTACACATACAGTTAAGCCCAAAATTATTTATACCCATTCCATATTTTGATGTATAGTGAATTGTTCTTTGATTAATAGGTTTAATCTAGCTGCAAATGACATAAGTATGTGACAAAAGATGGTAAGGCATTGTGTCATTAATAGAAAAAAAGTCAGTCCTACGTTTTCTTTTTCATTTTCAAGAAGGATGTCATTTTTCATACTCCTTGAAATTGTGCAAATATTTGAGAAAATGCCAACTTCTGTACTCTTCCAAATGGCCCTGGTAATTACTACCATGTTCTAGACCATTCTAATCAACTATAAAATGAGCATTAGTTCTCTAGTCGGTTACTAGTCAACTGCATGTCATGGTTAAAATAAAGAGCTTAGTGAGGACCTCTGATTGTGCCTTGTGGCTGCTCACAAGATGGGGAAAGGCTATAAAGCTATATCCAAGTATTTTCAAGTGCCAGTGACCACAGTTGAAAGCATAATCAAAAAGTACAAGGAGTTCTCCCTGCACTGTCAAGAATGGTAGTGTGAGAGGCCAAGAAAACATGCAAGGATCACCACCAAGGCCAGCCTGTTGAATCTAAGCAATTGTGGTACCAACATTCCAAGGCAGACACTCCAGCGGACTAGGGGTGAAACAGTTACCGGTTCCGCGGTAAACCACCAAAAGCTTTCCGGCGGTTAGTATTATCGTTTCAAATTTTAATCACTGTTAACACCGTGATTGATTATCGTTCTTTGAAAAACTCACTGTAATGTGTTGTAGACTGACGCAGCGTGGCAACGGCGAGAAACGATAAGATCTGGCTTTAAGGGGACACAACATCCTGTCTTTAAGCCCTTAAAAGGACTAACAGGCATCAAACAACTGCCAAACGCGCATAATATGGAAACACCGGAAGGTCTGACGTCGGATTGTAAGGCACACACACAGTGGGTATTTTACACAATAACTAGACACACACGAGGACCGGACAGGGTTCACGCAAGATACAGGCAAGGGCATCCACTGCAATCAGGAACACAAAATATTAACAATATTAACAATAACACAAACATGGGCTATTTACAATTTTCCCAGCATGCTCCTGAGCTGTTACTGGGATCTATCACATGCATAATCATCTCGCTGGCGCTACATTACGTTAAATAATGTTCAGTATTAACCAAATTTAGCAACAGTCTCCCAGACACAGGTGCGCAGGCGAAGCATGCAGCATTGGTTTGTTTTGTGATGAAACATGGTGGAAGGCGGTGACAGCGCTCGGGAAATTTTTCGGCCGTCTAGAGGACTAGGTCAGAGGTGTAGTCCTGTTTTGGCTTTTATAAGAATGCAAAAGGCAAACTGATTGAAGATGACCACCTTGTTTGCTGAATATACAGAAAGAAAATATTTGCAAAGAGAGGCAACACGTCTAATCTTACAAGTCATCTTCATAACCACCACTCAACTTTTTAGCGAATGCAAGGTAAGTTTACTTTTAGCTCAATGCATGATGTGGGGACTTTGGAATGGGGGAAAATGTTATGATTTGTCTGTCTAACTTGGTAATAGCTTGTCAGTAATGTCAACTGAATCTTTCAGTGTTATCTATTCTTGTAAAAACATTGTACATTGTCAGTGGTGTCATGGATCTGGCGATTTTTGCCTGTGTGTCCATTATAACGAATAATGAATTCCGTGTACATTTTTGTATTTGCATATTCTGAACACGGAGCACTGTTTAAACCAGTTTATTTTCTTTGTCTGTATGGATTTTCTTACGATGGAGTATTAGGGCCACATTGTGGGGAAAAAAAATCAGAGATTTCGAGAATAAAGTCGTAATGTTCGGCTACGTGTTATTTTAGAGGGGAGATATTAGAGTAACCAGGTTCAGGACAGAAGTATAGAGTCAGAACAAACCAGAATCATTGATAGCGGAATACACGGTGTTTGTGTTATTATGATGTTAATGAAGTTTTTTTTTTAATCTTTGGTTATTGTTTTATTTTTTTGGCTACATAAATCGTATTTTAATATTTAAAGTGCATAGTGCTGCTAATTGTATTTATGGCTTTCAATATAAAACTCGGATGAAATGATTTCATTTTGTTAGTACTTTCTGAACATTTTCAGCCCGTTTTAACAACACTGTAATACTGATAACAAGATCATTTTGGTCTTGATAATCATGATATTAAATTTTCATATTGTATTACCTTTACAGCGAATACTGCATAAGGCTCATCTCCATGGATGCCGACCAAGGAGGACTCCATTTCTCTAAGACAGGCACACAAAAGCTCGCTTAGCCTTTGCAAAAGCTCACCTTGACAAAGAAGAAAGCTTTTGGCCATCAATTCTGTGGTCGGATGAGATGAAAGTGGAATTGTTTGGAACAGGGACATGGCTTTTGTTTGGTGAATGAACGGTAAGGCGTGGTGATGGAAATCTAATGCTTTGGGGTGTTTTTCAACCAATGGGCTAGGCAACTTTGTTAAAGTAAATCATGAAAAAGTAGGTCTACATTATGATTCTGGAGGACAACATCAGGTAGTCTGCAGGAAAACCTGAATCTTCCAACAAGACAATTATCCGAAACATACAGCCAAGGTGGTCAAGAAATGGTTAACAGAAAACAATATCAACATTATGGAGTGGCCCAGCCAGAGTTTAGATCTGAATCCCATTGAGAATCTGTGGAGGCAACTGAAGACCAGAGTGATAGCAAGGAAGCCTTCCACCCTCAAAGACTGAAGATATTTGCAAAAGAGGAGTGGTCCTGAATTACAGTGGAGACATGCAAAAAGGTTGTTAGCGATTATAAGAACCGTTTGATTGCTGTGATGGTGAATAAAGGCTTTGCCCTTGTCTATTGAGAATGGGTATGAGTTATTTTTGACATGGCATTTTTCATAAAAACGTAAAACATCGAAATAGTTAAAATTTTTATTTATACATCTAGCACAATGTCTTACCATCTTTTGTCACATGCTTATGTCATTTCAAGCCAGAAGAAACCTATTAGTTAAATAAAAATGATCTATAAATAAATATTTGGCATGTGTATAATTTTGGGCTTAACTGTAATTATCATATCCAGAAACGCTGATTACAACTTCGGGAATTGAGTTTACTCAAGTCTGAGTATGTTAACTGAAGCCTGGTTTCATGGAATAACAAAAAGTCATCATCAGCCGATTGCTGAAAAGAGGACTCATCATGGAAACGGAAGCCAAAAAGTGTACAGCCATGCTTTCTGCGGTGAGAAATTGAGATTTTAACAACTGCCTAAGTGGATAATAAATTTATTTAAAAGAAAAAGGCAACACTGCAGCAAAGGAGAGAGAGATGGCACGGCAGAAATACACAACTAATCAATGCGTAACTAGATCACTCTAATTTTATTTGAAATTCCTCAGACTGATGTGGTTGAAAATAAGGATGCACCGATACCAGTTTTTTGAGACTGAGTACAAGTACCGAGTACTTATTTTTCAGTACTTGCCAATACTGAGCACTGATACCTGTTTAGATCTATTTTTAATAATAGTCACAATAATAGTGAGATTGGTCATTTTGAAATGTTTATTTTTATTGATTATTAAATGCACTCCTTTGTTTTACAAATATCAAAAACCAAAGCTCCAAAAAACAGAAAATAATTGAAAAACACTGCAGCTGTAACATTCAGAAAAGTGTTACGTAACACTGTACAATATGTTCTGTAACTGTCACTTCTGTAGTGTCTCTTGTAAAGCTGGTTGCAATGATCCACAGCTGCTGCTAGCTACAAATGCTGGTATCTTAAGTGTTTTATTAGGTTACTAGTATTACACTTTTTTGCCAGTAATTGCTTCAACAGTACCGCCACGTGCTGACTTAACGTAACTACGTCATATCTACCATGGGTAGATATGCAGTAGACCTACATTTATCTTTCCTGTTGCTTCCTACAGGTTTTCACAACCTGGTTTGGCCCAGCCCACAGCCCAGTACCGGTCCGCGGCCCAGGGGTTAGGAACCCCCGCCTTAGGGGCTTAAACAAACTGGTGGTTTATTAACACGAAATGGGTAATGCTTACCAGTTTCTTGATGTAATGTGTTGGTTACCGCTGATGTTCCATGAGGTGTCTGTGTACTCACTGGATCAGCAGATGGATGAGTAGCAGGTTGAGGTATTGTGTTCTCCAACAAGGACAGGTCTTCACGAAAATGAGAAATCATTTCTATCCTCTTCTCATGGAGCATCCAACTCAGTATGTTGGGTTAGCATAGCGTCTCCACTGTTCTGACAATCTGATATTTATGGTGTACAACACAGGACCAGGGGGCTGTGCAATATCTGTAGGGATGCACCGATACTGGCATCGGTTATCGGGCCGATACTGCAGTCAAATACTCATACTCGTACACGTAGAAATTGTCCGATACCAAGAACTGATACCACTTAATTGCTACATTAAAATTCAAAGCCGTGGCATTTTGTCAGGCTGTACAGTCTGTTCTGCTAAAGTGTCAAGAGGAAGATGGGACAGTACGTCACTTAACACAAGCAATTAGATCAAACATCTAAAGATGCCCCATAGCGCAGAGTACACAGAGTTTGCTAACACTAGTAGAGAACGACTGCAACAACAAGCTTGAGTGCAAATATTGGAGAAGCGAGAGAAAATGAAACCAATGCATTATTTGTATTTAACATTAAATAACTAAACATACTTAATGTTAGATATAAATAACGCTTCAGTTTCAATCACCAGTATAAGTACACTCGGGTATACGCTTTTGTCGCTTCTATAAAAAGAAAAAAAGCTGTGACGCTGCTTCTGTGTACTGAATAGTGATGGGAAGCCAGTAGCAGAGCCCATCGCTGCATTCTGGTGGCTGCTGTTGATAGTATGGCTTTGCTGGGACTCAGAATTGTGGTTAGTAGGAGAGTAAACTTCCGGCCATATAGATAATGGTGGAATTTACAAACTCTAAATATGATCACAAGAGCTTAACGCGGAGCCTATGCAAACTTTTGCTCCGCTTTGTTCGGTGTCCTTGATGTAAAGGCTATGGGCCTCTCTTGTCTATTGGGAAAGATTTGGGAAATGATGCTGCTTGCACCGTAGGGTGAAGTATCACACACTAGCTGGATGGGGAGGCAGGTTGTAGTGGGTCAATACACTCTGTGATAGCAGCTGTTCTTTGGCCTCTTTAAATTTCATTGCTCATTCTGATGTTTGTCCCCACTGTTGGCCTTGGGATAGGAGTACATTGAGTGGGCTGAGGATGGGCAAATGGTTTGGAATGGATCTACTGTAATAGTTAATTAGTCCTAAGAAGGAGTGAAGCTAACTAATGTTTGTCAGTGCAGTAGCCTCCACAATTGCTCAACCTTTCATGGGTGACTTGTGAAGACCGCAGGCGTCGATGACATGGCATAAGTTCTTCAGTGAATCTTCGAAGAACTTACTCATTTTTCTTTTTGACTGAACTGAATTCTTCAGGATGCTCAAGGGCTGCATTCAAGTTCTTAAGGTACTGGAGGCGATTTTGTTCTGTGACCAAATACTCGTCCAGATAACCGTGGGCGTTCGGAAGACCCTGGAGAACCTGGTCCATGGTTTGCTGAAACATCGCTGGTGCTAATGTGTTTCCAAAAACAAGTCTGTTGTAACAGAACAGTCGTTCTGATGTTGTAAGTCCCACTTACTAAAATGCTGTCCCCCACAATTCATGGAATCTGGTAACTCTCCACACACTGAACAGGGTTGATGGTCAGTTAAAAATCTCTGTAAATTCTGACATGCCCATTCTTTTTAACAACTGGCACTATGGGCATAGCCTACTCGCTGAACTTGACAGGGGGATGATGTCCTGTTCTCTCAGTCAGTTGATCTCATCTTCAAGTTTTGCTCTTAGTGTGTAGGGAACGATTCTTACCTGGTAAAATCATGACTGGTGATGTAGTTTCAGAGTTATGGCAGCTTCAATGCCTTTCCTGGTGCCCAGCTCCATTTTGAAGACTTCACTATGCCTCTGTAGCACCTCCTCTAGCATCTCCTCGTGGACCATCTTAATTTCATGTCAGTCAATCTGTATTTGCCGAAGCCATTCTCAGCCAAAAGTTGACGGTGAGGCCCCTTTTATCACATACAGTGGTAGGTTAGCCTTCTGTTTGATCATTTCTACATCATCTTCATCATCTCGCCTGTGTAAGTCTTTTGTATGACATTTAATATGACATTGATATGAGCATTTATTACTTTCCTGGCTGCGGCTGTTTTCGAGCTGAAATTCAGGTTAAAACATTCAGATGGTGGGATACGTGCACAGAGTTAATCTTTTTTTTCTTTATCACCCTGGCTACGAGCGCCTTCTCCACATGTACTCCAACTGTCATCTTTGCTCATTATGCCTGCAGGCTTCTGGTCATATGGACTACGTTTCCCAAGTTACCTAGCGCAGGCAATTTGTTGCATGTGTGGGAGATGGGAGATGGGAGTTGGAGGTGGGATGAATGCTCTGCATTCCACAGCGTTTTTGGTTTGTCTCCTTGCTATCTTTGATTTGGCCGATGCTGCAGTTATCTGTAGCATAGGGATACAGAGTTTTTTCTTTCCTCTTCAGGGGAGGGTGGGGTGGGTTTCCCCTGTGACTTGTTCTTCAGTGGAGCAGTCAGTTGGCCAGCACATTTGATACTGGGGCCGTGTATAGCATTTTGAGAATTTTTATGTGCTGCCTCCTTGTTTATCTTTCTACCTGTCTCCTTGTTTTGGACTACGGTTAACTTAAATAGAGCGTCTTTGAACAGTTTGCTGACATCCTATGAAAAAAGATCGGTGTGACTGATTTTTTTAACTAGACGTGTTGATCTGGCGTTCCTGATAGAGACCTATTTATTAAAGTGGGATGCAATTCGGCTGGCCTCTAAGATTCACAAGGTTGCTTCCTCAACCTCAGCTTGCTCCCACAGGTGTGGTGTGGCCATCCTCGTCAGGCGCGCCTGACTCCAGGGTATTGTTAGCATCTATTGTACTGTTAGTGTGCGTATCGTAATGTTGTGTGTGATGTGTAATGTTATATGTTTTGAAATAGTGGTGTGTGCGTGCCCACCGTGTGGTGTTGGAGTAGTCAGGACAGTCAGCACCGTAGGTAGTGTGTGTCGGGAGCAGTTGGTGTTTGTGTTTGGTCCTTTTAAGGGCTGCAAGTAAAGAGCGCTCCCGTT
>JAAGVU020026190.1:0-26694 GCA_011763525.2 Mormyrus iriodes
TATAGTAAAAAAGACATCACACAAATATATATATATATATATATATATATATATATATATATATATATATATATATATATATATAATGCATGTTTGTATATAGCATAGCTACTTGGACAGGATTAGTTTTACCTGGGGACAAAATGTAATTTAATCAATTACCAACGAGGTCCTTAATTTTAATCCAGTCCGAATTTGCTATGTCTGTAATTATTAGAAGCCTTCAGAGTAAAAACTCTAGATCGAATTACCATATGTATTTAAGCGAACACGGACCTCTTTCGGTAGGCTAATTGTAGTCCATTCCGAATTCTCATCGCAGTAATATCTATAAAGGCATGCCAGATTTTTTTAAGACGGGAACAGCATTTATACGCAAAAAATGGAGCTTGAAAGGGAACTGAGTTTTCTACATAAACGTCTGATAATATCAAGGTTTTCAGCAGGTGCAGACCAATACAACATTACAGTTTGTAAGATACTGTATAGTGAGGAGGAAAAAGCTTTGTTTTTATTGTGTTTTATTAGTAGCCTATGTTAAAGGGACAGGGCACCCAAAAATGAAAATTATGTTGCCATTTGCTTTCTAGACGCGCTAACTCAATTTACAGGATTTGCTTTTATCTCTAATATCTCTGGTAGCCTAATCTGGGGAAATTACACACGTTTCTTATCCTGGCCGAAGGGCCAGACAAATCGCTTTACAAATTACATACGGAACCTCCCTAAATACAACTAATCCCGTCCGAATATGGCTTAGTGACAACTAAAATTAGAAAACTTGAAATCTGGTTACTCGGGATAGACATGCTGCGTACATCTGCCTGTATAGCAAAGAGTACAACCTATTTTTTACTGCAACATTTTTGAGAAAAGCGATATATAGAAAACAAAGGAAACACGATCAATAGCATATGATGGATTTCAGACCCAATAATCACAGGTTAAACATAACTGTCTTTTCTGAATACAGAGGGTTTTTAATAGGCCTATCTCACGCATTGCAATTTTATTCCGTCCAAAGAGCAAGATAAACAGATATCAAACTATCTGCTTCACTTTTGTATTTAGTCCTATATTGTAATTTTGATTAAATCTGATTGATTAAAATGTAATTTGAAAAAAAAAAAACTTACGTCAAAACAGGAGATCATGGCTCGCTTCTCAAAGCGGGAATGGGTGTGTAATGATTCGCCTCATAGTGCCGCAGAGGGGGAAGAGGTTATCGACTGAAGAGATAACAAGCAGATATAAAGGGCAGCGAAGGGATAAAACGCTAATCCAAAAAAAGCTATTCGCCGTTTTAAGAGTGAGCCAGTTTGCGCTGTTTGACTTGAAGGCAGCTCATTATATTGTCTGTACTTAGCTCTGAGAGATCGGCATGCCTCGCACAGATGGCATTTCCCTTTGCCTGGTTCTCATTTTATTTGCGGTTACAGCGTTGTGTTTACCGGTGCACGACTCCGAGCCGCTTATAGCAAACGGCTGGGGGCAGTCTGTCCGGCTTAGACATCTGTACGCTGCGAGGCATGGAGTGAATCTGCAGATCAATGAGGACGGTACCGTAGATGGCTCATCTCTGCAAAGTCCTAACAGTGAGTAATTATCTACAGTTTCCGCACCGGGCGCAAACGTGCCTGGATGCAGTCGGCCTACTTGTCAGATGATGCAAAATCGCGTAGCGCAACTGTCACGTTAACAATACACGCTTGATTTTTTCACGTGTGAATGATTTTAATTGCTTTTGATGTCACAATGTTCTGTAAGCAGTTCTGAGATGGGTGAATGTTCAGTCTAGCGTACTTTTCATATAGAAAACGTACGTTTAAAAATGATTGGCAAATAGGTCTACGTTACACAAGTTATATTAAAAGTCATGTTTTGCTTAAGGTTTGCTGGAGATCAGATCGGTTGACACTGGCTTTGTTGCAATCAAAGGGGTGAAGAGTGCTTACTATCTCTGCATGGAAGAAAGTGGAAAACTGTATGGATCGGTAAGTTACTGTACTGGATAAAGCAGTTAACCCGTGTCATACCGAAACACATAGGTCTATGTTTGTTTATTCATATGTTATCACTTATTTTCTGTGGATATTGTAACTTAACATTGTCTATTGTGTGAATCGTCATCCCTAATCCAGAGAATAATCACACACATTGGTTCTTGGTAGGGTTATAATTTCTCATTTTCGATATTTGTAATATTGAAAGACCTGTATTGTGTCAAATATCAGCGTGATATCTGTTTATGAGCATTATAAGAACAAAAACACCTAAGCGAGTACACACCATGTGTGGATAAATATCAGTGGCCAACCGTGTTTACCTCCGTGTCCCATTGGCCTGACGCACGTTCCTCCCATTCTACAGTTAAACGTCACGTGAGAGCACTTTCTATTAATCAATCAGTGAGATTCAAGGCCAAGCACCTGTCCTTGTGTGAGCCGGTAGTTAGGGATGACTGTAGGTCCCAGTGTGGTACTCAGGTAGTCAGAACACAACATTGTTTATAGTGATGCCCCTCATAACAACATATATGGACTTATTGATGGTATTGTCATCAATTTGTGAGTTTTAGTGGCACATTTAAGTGCTACATAGAGATACGGTTATCATTGTAATTTATGTTATTCCATCCATCTTCCAGCCGCTTATCCTGGACAGGGTCACAGGATAAAAAGATATTTACCTGCAACATGTTTCCTTCTCTCCATTATTTTATGATTAACTGGTCTATTATACCTTTCAAAATAATGTGCAAATGGCTACGTTATTAAAATGTAAAATGTTCTGCTATAATGCACCAAGAGTGATCCAAACTAATGGCTGGAGAATTCAGTGCTAATTGTTGTGTTTAAGCTATATTAGTGTGGAGTCAGTCGCAAAGGCCAAGGGTAGGGTCATGTTGCCAGAGCAACCTTTGCTCACTGCCAGGGTATGTTTGTGCAGTTCAAAACCTCAATGAATGGAAACAGCAATGACAACCTTGGCCTCCCATGAACTCTGCGTGCCATAGCTGTGTGTGCTATGTAAACAGGCCTGTAGGACCCAAAAGGCACACCAGGGAGGGCAGCATTATGAAGCCAGGCCTGGCTCTTACCAACCGTCTCTCCACAGCGCACCTATGTAAAAGAGCACTGCTCATTCAAAGAGCACATCCTGTCAGATGGCTACAGCATCTACATCTCAGACAGACACAGGGCAGTAGTGAACCTGGGTAATGGCAGACAGAAGGTCCAGGCCAGAGACAAAGGCCTACCCCCGCTTTCCCAGTTCTTACCCATGGCAAGCACACTTTCTTTGGGGGGAGTTGATATGTACCTGAAGGACCCTGGACCTGGAGACCCTGAGAACGGGAACTCACCCCTTCAAATTGATAGCATGGATCCCTTTGGGAAACTCTCCCAAGTTTTCATCCACAGTCCTAGTTTCAACAAAAGATAAGTGTATCTCACCATCTTTAATAGAAATCCAAGAAGGACATTTGTCCACATTTTGCTTGCAAATTGTAAGTGAATAAACTGGCTTTAAGAACTTAAAAACCAACTATAGCAAAAACAAAAACGCAATATGAAGCTGCAGCATGTCCTACATGGTACAATGTTCAAAGGAAGATAATTTTGAAGGGAATTACACCTCATAACCCACCACTCCAGGAACCGTCAAACAAGGAACAGAAATAAAGAAGAATATAAAAGACATATTTTTATATTAGGTTCAGAGATTTTTTTTACAAACATATGTGTACAGTTTTGTTTATTTAATTGTGTTTTTTAACATTAATACAAAAAAGTATGATGTTTGTTGTGTATTGACATTGTCTACATTGTGGTAGACATTTCTAATTTCTGTCTTTTTGTAGTATCTGTTCACAGATTTTTAACTGTAGTTTATGGATTTTTTAATTCTTTTGTTGGTTTCTGAATAACATTACATTGTGCAACATTTATTATTTCTGTAAAGCTTAAAAATCCAATCTCATTTTATTTAAAACAAGTAATTTAAACATTGTATACTGTAAAAATAATTAAGAAAATGTGCAAATAAAACAAAATCCTCGCTCCTCCAGGACTGAGTACTTTATTCTCCCCCACCCCCAAACACATAATATACCTCAGTATAAAGAAATCAAAGCTCGAATGACAAAATCTAGAATTCAATAATGAAACTAAATTACTACTGGGCTGGAACAAAAAAAACATTAAAACAAAAAACTGCATAAGATATCCATCCATCCATTTTCTTTAACTACTTGTCATATTCAGGGTCGTAGGGTGTCCAGAGCCTATCCCGGAGGCTACGGGCACAAGTCAAGGAACAACCCAGGATGGGGCGCCAACCCATCATTGCACACACACACACACACACACACACACACTGGTCACTCACACACACACACACACACACACACACACACACACACTGGTCACTCACACAGACACACTTGCGTAAGATATATTAAGTGATATATAGAGATATGGATATCATTGTAATTTTTTTTTATTCTGTCCATCTTCCAGCCATTTTAATTGATCTCTGATTAAATGTAAAGTCTCTGAATATTTATCCAGTTACTTGTCAGAATTCTTTAGGACAGGATTCTTGTCATTATAGGCACAATTGCTCCATCTAGTGTAAAACGATATAAAAGCATGCTTTCAAATTTGTGCAGTTCATTGGCTCAGTGTGTGGTAATGTTGTTTCACACCTCTAGGTAGGGCCATGTGGCACCTTAGGTGAGCATTGACGTCTGTGCCACTCCCTGACCACTACCAACTGCAGAGGGTACTTCTAGGGTAACCTACATTGTTTAGCTGTTCTGTGCCAGCACTGCAGAGGGTGCAAGTACTTCTATGGGGGCCCGACATCACATAGATATTCTGTGCCAGCACTACAGATTGTACAAATACTTTATAGGAGAGCGAGTGAGCCAATTTCACTGTTTCAGGCATTGCGTGCTGCACGCAAATGAAATCAACTTGCTAAGTCAGCGCCCCTCAGATGCTGGTGCCCTTGGTGGCCGCCTGTGTATGACCTGCTCTACAGAGTTGGGGTTTACAGTCCTGCCTCTGCCCTGTGTGTGTGGAGGTAGCATGTTGTTCCCTTATCATGCAGATTTCCTTTGAGCACTCCACTTTTCTCCTGCAGTTCAAAGCCATGCAGTCAGGCTAATTGGGCTCTCCAAAGAGCCCATTGTGCACGTGAATGTGTATGTGTACGTGCCCTGAGATGGGCTGGCACCTTGTCCAGCGTTTGGCCCAGCTTTGTGCCCTACACTAACTGGGAAATGCTCCAACCCTTCAACATTGGCCAAGACAAGCAGTTGTAAGATAATTGGATAGATCACAACGGGAATTTCCTATTGTCTGTAAAACATTTGAATCAACTTAAAAAAGGCATCATCTTTTCATAAAAGCAATACCCACCCATAAGACAACAATGATGGTAATACTATTAATGTAGGACAAAACGATCTTCAGCAGGCCTATATGCGTATGCATATCATCATTCATGTAAATTAGCTCAGGAAATAGCATGTAACCTTATTACATTACACAAAGAACACCTCAGAATCCTGCGTATTTAACTAAAGAAAGTAACGGCTTTACAGTGACGTATGAAGTATAATAGTAATCTAAAACAAATACACACTTATAGCAATAAAAGAAATAAGAGAATGACAAACAGTAGGTATTGACTTTACCTCTCAATCCCAGTTAAACCAAAATTTACACAAAGTAAAGTTAAGCGACTTCACATTTATGGATATGGAGTTTATCTAGTAAAAGAATTAGGTTAACTTAATTAGGTAAAATTTTATTATGTCTTCCTTGCAACAATCAAATAAGTCAAACAGGCAATTTTCTCATAGTAATTTGGATGATGGATATAATTATACATGAACGACATAATAATTGCTCCGGGGGCGCCGGAAGCTGGCTGAACCTGTACTGTGGCCCCAAATTTGCTCTCTCATCCGTATATGCATCTGTGTGTCTTCTAGAGAAAAGCGGTGGGAATCTAAAGAATGATAAGTAGCAGACGTTTGCATAAACGCCACAATTTACTGATAAAAGTGACAGATTTACATCGAAGACACCGTGATTGAAATACATTCCGACAGTATTACTGTCCCAGGCCTTTCTCACATCCCACCACTAGATGACGTTATCAGATTATTCAGAAGTTGTATCAGATCTCCAGCAGCCTTCTTGGCAAAGTAGCGCCCGGCGGCCGCTCCGGTGCAGTATCCTCATGTTTGCAGGTGTGTGAGTACCTTTCGGGAAACTGCGCTTGTCTGACCGGCTGCTCGTGGACCAGGGAGTTCGTGTCGTGTCTTTTTGTGGATCAGGTCACTCAGGCGTGCAATTTTACCGCTTTTCTTCCCGTGCACAATCGGGTTTTATGCCTTAGGTCTAAATGCGGCCTCTCTCTTTGTGCTGACACTTCCGCGGCTTCGCACAAATGCTAATGCTATGAAATTGTTTACAGAACTTTACAGAAGCTTTCCGTCGTTGTGTTACCATTTGCGTTGTCGTTATTATTAGATTGCTGCCGTTCACTCTTAATTTCATATTATTGTAGGTGATTTATTTCTTATGTCTTTGGCCATTTGCTTCTGTAATATTGTATATATTATTATGTAAATGAGACGCCGCTTACTCGTACTAGTGTTATGCATAGATGCGCGTACCTGTTCGAGCAAACAACTGATATAAATAAGCATTTTTGTTATGTGAATTATTTCGGAGCTTGCCTGACGTTGAATCTGACTATTAAGGTATCGTCGGCAGTCCTGATTTGCGTAGTGTTTGATACGGTTCCTTTTGTATTGGTTTGTTTATTTTTTATACTGTTATAATGCTATATTAGTATAGAATCATAACTCGTGGCGCAGTTTCTGCGTATTCTGGCTAATATTTTAAAGGTACTGTTGTATAAGCACGTTTTTTTTTATATATACCGCCAAGGGCGTGTAAAAGGTTATAGTGATGAGTAAAATAAACGTGCGCTCTGAAATGCTGGTGATTGTAAGTCTGAAAATCTTTGTGTTGAATGCCGGTGTTGTATGCGCCCCGTCCAGGTGAAAGCGTCTTAAATGAGACCTAACCTCACTACACTGGCGTTTCCTTGGTGGACCCAGAATGGGCCAGCAGATCTCGGGTCAAACACATACGGTCATCAACAGGCTGCCTGAGAAGGTGGTGAAGCATGCGCTGCTGGTGCGTGACAGCAGCTACCTCACTTATGAAGAGTTCCTGGGACGAGTGGCAGAACTCAATGATGTGTAAGGTCTCCTACAGTGGCTTTAAGAGGATCGAACTCCAGATGACAAGGTCATCTGTTTACCGTATTTTACTGAGGATTTTTTGCCTTGATGCTTGTGTTTTGACTCTTCAGAACAGCCAGGCTGGCTGTCGGACAGCCGAAGCATCTGCTGTTTGAAGTTCAGCCAGGATCTGATTCCTCAGCTCTTTGGAAGGTCGCAGTGAGGATAGTCTGTACAAAAGTGAGTGGTGGCAGGGGGCCGAGGGGCTGTTGTGTTCCTGTTTAAATGGTTCTGAAAGCATCTGACTGCATGACCTGTATGATGGCAGATAAACAAGGAGAATGGAATGGTGGAGGCGTCACGCATCATGAACCTCTACCAGTTCATACAGCTGTACAGGGACATCACTGGCCAGGCAGCAGAGGTGCTCTCAGCAGAAGGCTGCTCTGGGGGATCATCTGTACCCTTAGCCTCTGTGGACTCCTGCCAGGCCAGCATGTGGATGGGCAGGTAATGCCTATAAGGAAATGACCCTTGGAAATTAATATCAGATGTGTTGTGTCAAGACTGTTTTTGGAGCATAACATGAAACGGATTTGACCCTGAAGTGTCATTGAGAAACTCATACAATGCCATTTTCATAGGCTTGGTATGGTTCTAGTAAATTGAGCAAGTTTGTTTAACAGGGTCAAACAGCTGACGGATGAGGAGGAGTGCTGTATTTGTATGGATGGGAAGGCTGACCTCATCTTGCCCTGTACCCACAGCTTCTGTCAGAAGTGCATTGATAAGTGGTAAGAGTCCCCTCAAGTGTCTTAATGTCTCTGCATGTGCTCAGTTCAGTGTGGGATGCCAGGTGCCTGAGTGATCTTTTTAAAGGAGCCCTTCATATGCTTAGTATCTAGACTCTGTTACTCTCTAGTGGAAACCCAGAGCAGCGGAGTTGGCCTGTATATTGAATATTGGCCGCGATTCCCCGGCTGCCTTCAGCACCTCCTTTCATGAATTTGGGTGCCTGTGATTTACTGGTCACCAGCAATAACTCGGTGCTGCTTCTGTCGGTGCTGAACTTTCTCACGAACTATGCAAGCTACGCGGCATGGCTGCCTGGATTGGCGGTGTGAAAATGGGCCAGTGAGGGCAGGGATGTGAATTATGGGAGCTAGCTTCATACTCCCCCGGGTCTCCAGCAGACATCCGGCCTCGTTGTGCGGCACTGATTTTGAGATGATTGAAGCTGTGTGAAAACCTGATGTGAAGCCAATATATAACGTAAGTGACGGAATGGAATTTGTGCTGCGTTTTACTAAACAGGAGCGACCACAGCAGGAACTGCCCAATCTGCCGCTTGCAAGTGACCGCCGCCAACGAGTCATGGGTCATGTCTGACGCCCCCACAGAGGAGGATGTAGCAGGTTATATCCTCAACTTGGCAGATGAAGCTGGAATTCCACACAGACCCTAAATAAACAAAAACCTAATTGTGCAGCTTAGATTCATACTCTATTGTTCTAAGACATTGTGAATTTGAGTTTTCATTCAGTTCAGCACTGCCTAGTCTACCACTGTATTGCTACTCATGTGAATTGGACAGCAGCCTCATTATGAGGGAACTTTGTTTTGTGTGTGTGTGTGCCTGCGCGAGTGTGCGCGTGCGTGTTTTTATTCTACTTTAGGAAATGCATATAGCAGGTACCACCTTTAAAGCTCGGTACACTGAGATATGCACATCTGTTGAACCAAGTCTTTGAAGTTTTACTAATGTTTTACTTTTTCTAGCTGGAATTGGAACGTCAGACAAAATGAATTTTTGTCCCAGTTGTTGTAGTGTGATTGAGGAGGGTTTGGATTTTGCTGTGTTTTTGACAGTAAATGAGAAAGTCGAAATGAACCCCTGCAGGCCCGGTGGCTACTGAGACCCATGCGAGACACACCTGAGGTCGTTCCCCAGAGAGTCAGCGTTTAAAACAACGGGAGTATCACTTTGAATAGCAGGGGAAAAATCGCTGATTTACTCTCCTATAGAAAACCAAAATGTTTAAGACTCGAGCATAAGAGGATTTCCATTATTAAATGTGGGGGTTTTCCCTCAAAACATCCCTAATACAGTTAAAAGTGGGATTTGATCGATCTGACTCAAAGCTAGATGGGGAATAATGGAAATTTATATTTATGAAAGTAGTCAGGATTAATATGCATGCTGCAAAAAGTATTTCCTGGCATTAAAATGGAAACTTCTTAAAATCAGTAGCTTTTCAAAATTTCAAAATTATATTTATTAATATTGGGTCAACATTAGTTTGACTTATTATTGTATAATTTGCCAGATACATCAGTAGCTGTTTTATTTTGAATTGGTAAGTTTGCCTGAACTATAAATGTAAATATGAAAAGGACATTATTTGACATTGGGGGGGCAGTAAACTGTGAAATTAGAAATGTGACCTGAAAATATGTGCTTCTATTACAAGTCAGATTTTCGCTTTAAACTGTCAAAGGGAATTTTAGATTAAATATTGTGGAAAATTTCTTTTGATAACACTTATTTTAAAGGAGTATTTTAGAACTATCGAAACCAGTTATATATTTCTATAAAACACTGCATATGAATGTGAGTTTACTTTTTAATTGTACTCTAGAAATGCATAGAGTCTTGTCCTGCTTATCTTTAAGGAGAAAGCATGCCTTTTGCCTTTTTAGTTTTTTTTTTATTTTATTTATTTTTTTTGTTCCTGCAAGGAACATGTTTAACCTCTAGGTGGCTCTTTTGTCAGCCTTGTAACCTCCAGTTAATTAGCAGGATGGCTTTGCTACAATCTTACCTGATTTTTGAAATATCTGTGTGTTTCACTGAGGGAAAACGCTCAGCAATGAGATACACTCAGTGTCATATTTTTTCTGTAGAAAAATAAAGTACACTTTATAATTTAGTAATATGCTATTTTTTAATTCTTGCATATAGGTACACTTGCATTTGCAAACATTTGAATCTGCATTTTCTTTAGATCATACAAAAATCATATACTTTGAGTGCATGATAAAATGTTCAACCCATTTTTACAGTATTTGTCTTGTGTATAAAACAAATGTCTATAGATATTTAATTTATATATGCAAACTGCTTTTACAAATCTGTTTGCCTACTGTTTCTATTCATCCCATTTTGTTGTTAAAAGAAGCTAAAAACTACTTGACTGAAACTCAGTGAAGTTTAACGTTATTGGCATAACATTATGAACAATGGCAAGTGTGTCATGAGGCGGTTTCTAACCCTGTTATATATCAAGAAACAAAAGTATTTACATTGCTCTCCCATCGTAAACACTCTTACAAATGTGTGCATATGTAAAAATGCATTGTGCATAAGAGTACCAAATAAGAATGAGATCAGTTCAGTTAAAATGCAGCTTCAAGCACAAAGAAAGAGTAGATGCTGTAGTCAGGAACAATCCATTTACCTCAGCCAGTGATGACGAGAAGCAGTGCAGCCCAGTGTATGTCGAATGTCAATGCAAATGCAGGTGGGCGTTTACCAGATGCTGCCTGACATTTTGGGAATCTAATGCACCTAATGAATGTAAAGCTCCATTCACAGAGAAGGCCATGTAGCAGAATAAACACAGACTATTCTTAGCTCAAGAATTGTAAACTCTCTAAGGAGGAAATGCACAGTGATGCATTTTTTTTGTCCTCACAAGTATAACCTCTCTTCAGAGTGGTTTTAAACTGGAGACCCACAGAAAAGTACGTCATAGTGTTATCATACACTCTCCTGTAGGACTACAGTAGGCTGGCCTATGCAGTCTGCTTGTCATCCTGGTGAGGCATTTCCTCACGCAGTCAAAGTGAGAATCTCAGTCTACCTGCACTGCTGGATAACAGGCTAACAGTGATATCCCCTTTTTAGGGATGAAATTGTACAAAAATCAATAAAATTTTTAATCAAACAGTTGAAAATACATGACCCTCATCAAGTCTTGTATATACAATATACATTGTGCATGCAGTTGTGTGTTTAGTGGTATTTCTAATGTTCAAGCAGAGGCTTAGTGTTTGCATTTTTCATCCTATTCAGCTTAGCGCAGCGATCAAAGCACATGTGAGCAGCTACTTAGTAGTTTGGCCTTGTCACACAAGACAGCAGGTTGCTCGTGACGAGATGTAGTTACTGTGACTGTGCAACAATCGCCGCCGACTTGACGGCATCCACCAGGAAGCTGAGCTCATTGCACAGCGTCTCGTGCCTGTAGGCCATGCGGATCTGTGCCACGTTGGTCCGCCGGATATCGTTCCCTTCCGGCCCGTCCTTCAGATAGTTCACACCCAGGAAGTGCTTCTTCTCCTGCCAACAGGTCATTTTAGATCAGGCCTTATAACACCATGCCTGGTCACATTCAGAGGTACACATCCTGTTGGACATGACAGTGTGCAGCCAACCTTGTCTCTTGGGGAATATGTAAAAACGCAACTAATATGGTCGACGTGAGGGTGGAGCTTCTGTCTAGAATGACAGTGCCCGAGGTTGAGCAATGAGTCTGCAATCTGGTCCAAGCTGCGAGTAGACTTCAACGAGGCAGCTTGCCTGCCCACCCACCTGGTGCGAGAGGCCGCTCTGCAGCACGCTGTTCCTGGCGATCTCGCAGACGTCACACGTGCTGAGCTTCCATAACTGTGCCGCGATGGCGTATTCCTCCATCAACGCCTCCTGCAAGGTACCGGTGCTTCGTCACACCCCATCCCCCTGCCACGCGACTTTAACACAAACAGTCACACTTTCCAGCCGTCAACCAGAGGCCTCAGCGGACCAACCTGCATGTTTACATTTTGCTTTTTTTTTTACTACTGACAAGACTAAAATGATAAATTTCTTACATGTCTAAGAAATAAAGCAAAAGTGTACACCGTAACAATTTATCGTGTCGTACACCCATGTTCGTAAGGAATAGGTTTGTACGCTCTCCTTTGAGAAATACTGTGACTAACAAAGTATTCACAAAGAGTCTTGGGATGCTTGCTTAATTCAATAAAAAAATGCAAATTAATTGGTTTTATAGCAATATATATTCATTTGTTTATAGAAAATGTATATCACAAAAACAACCAGTAGTTTTAGGTACAACAATTATTTCAAGTACTAATAAATTGAAGTCCAAATTATAGTCCTAAATGAGCTGTTCTGAGTTAAAAAATTCATTGACAAGCATTCTTAATAAGTAACATTACTGCAATAACATAAAACACCAAACGTGTGTTTAGTATCCCTTTGGGAGCCAATAACTACAAAACAATTTATAGCAAAATGGAAAGAACAGAACTGAATGAGTCAGTCCAAAAATATAACAATAAGAAAAAATGTCTGTGCAGAAGATATGTGCAGATGTTAAATGTTGCTTATCAATGGATTTTTCTAATGAAACCAATAAATCTGCAACATTTTTACTGAACTAAGCAAGCGTCCCAAGATGTTCTGTGATCACTGTATACGTGCTGTTGAGACCGTGTGATTCACATCGCCTTGCCCTGGTCTTCCTGTCTTCCACCATCTGACAGCCTCTCACCTTGGTGTAGTGGAACTGCATGGGGTCATCAGTAGATAGGGACACACACAGCCCCTTGTGCAGGAACTCCCTCAGTGGGTTCTTGGAGTACTCCAGGAAGAGGCTGTTGTTGCTGAGTGGAGACATGGCGATGGGGACCTGAGCCAGGTAGTACAGATACTGCAGCACGGGGCTCTGGAGGCACAGGGACACGCCAATTACCCTCAGTTTCACGAGCCTCCTGACCTTCACCACACCAGTGATGACACCAGCAGTTCTGTCTGCTATCAATATCAAATCTATAAGATGTACTTTGTGTTTGTTTGTACTACCAGTAGTGTGTTTACTATCTCTGAAGCTAGGATACTATTCTTAGGACCTTGCAACATTCCCAGCATAAATAGCTGTCTGCAGAGCAATGTGAGACAGCAGAGTTTGGAGAAGGTATGATGATAAGGCTATAGGCGTCTGCCCACCTTCTTCAGGTTGAGGCCGTGGGATATGTTATCAGCAGTCAGGAAGGCCGAGACCAGGTGAGTGATGGAGCCCGCCTCACCACAGTGCGGGCGGAACTGGAAGGTGCTGAGGCCTTGCTCCCTGAAAAGGGTCCAGAGAATGAGAACTTTAACATAATGAACAACTTCATGACGTAATGAAGAGCAAAGAAGTTTTATATAATGAAGCCTTTATGGTGAATGTACATCCTGCACTAATTGGGCCTATGATTTGAGGAAACGCCAACAGTTTTGCTGAGCTGTACTGAGGCTACAGTTACTGTAAACAAGTTTATGCATTCTCAGGCTATAGGACTGATCCTGATGTATCACACATTCAAGACTATTAAAACCTCATTTATAAATAGAATTAATGCATTTAAATTTAATGTGACAGGTTTTTAAAAAAAGAAAAAAAAGGTAACCTACATGTTTTCTATTAGGCACAGGTCCCCAGAGCTATGCTGGAAAGAGGTCAACAGACACTTACTTCCGGAGATTGTTGAGCACCATGATGTTGGCGTACATATAGAAGAGGTAGTAACTATAAGGCGGGTTGTTGTCTATGGTCCACTCTTCGGGTTTGGGGCTTTTGTAGGAGAACATGTGGTCACTGTGCTTGGACTCATCATCCACACTGTCAAAACCTGTCACCTGTGCAACAAAGAGGCAGTCCTCAGAAGGAAAAGGCTCCGCAGACAAGCGGGGATGGTTCACACAAAAAGCTGATCTTCTCTGCTTAACGTAATGGAATGTTTACCGTATAACATGCAGCAGATACACTACGCAGAAGAGAGTCACTTTATCAACTGGCCATTTAATCAGTTCCGGGCCGCGGTGGTGATTTCAAACCCTTCGTATCTATGGTATCAGGAAGCAGAGTTCCTTATACTCACATATTTCAAAAAGACATGCAGTTCTTTGTGCTTTTGCGGGTTAACTGTGGCCTCAAAAAGAGGGAGGAAGACATTTTCCAGCATTTTTGCAAAGTTAGGTATTAACTTCCGGGACTTGAAAATGTCACTGAAAGAGAAAATATTGCTTTTCAGGTAATTATTCCCAAGTAATACATAGTAACCAACTAAAAGCCAGTTCATGTTCCAGTTAAATAAATGTCAGCGTTGTTCACAATTAAACTGCATACATTGGTTGAGCTATGAACTTACCTAATTAGCAATCATTCATAAATCTCAGTGATATATATATAGAAAACACTGTAAAGATATACATTAACACAGTATTAATATTAATAAGAGGCAAACCAATTGTGTGTAAATAGATGGCAGATGTGTATGGGACAAAATGTGAAATTATCCACAGTATTAAATGATGGATATAAAAACAATATGCTTAATAAATCAACAGTACAGCCTGAGGCAAAAAGGGATATCAAATCTTCAGGTTGAATCAGAGTTTCAGGATGCTAATCAGTGCCAAACAACTTTTGAGCCCAGTTAAGCATAAGTTACAAGTCTACCAAAGGTGCCCCTTGAATTAACTTGTAAATTCTTTCTAGAATAACTGCTGCTAAATGTTTACATAATATTCCGATCATCACCTCAGGCTGTTCCAAGCTAATGACAAAATAAAAAGTTGGCGGTAGGTCGCCTATCACTTAAGAATACATAAGTTACACGTGGCAGTTTGTAGGTGTCGCAATGCCCTTCAGTTAAGTATTTAACTTGAATTGCTCCAGTAAAATATCATGCTGGGTAATTGTATACAATTGTAAATGCTTTCTGTAATGGCATCATATAATTAATGGAGTATAAATGAGTTTGGAGAGCAGAACAAAATGTACGCTTGTCTATGTGCTGCAACACTTACTAAATTCTGGGCACCTGGATGACCCATTTCATGTTGGGCGAATGTACCCGGTGCTGAATGAACCACTTGGACAGGTTATCCCACTCCTCTGGGGCTCGGCCATAGATGGAGAGCCGTGGTTCTGCATACTGGTATTTACTGTCCTCCAGGTCACGAGCCACTTCCTACCCAACACAGGTTTAGGAAGCACTGAGCAAATCGTTATCTTCAGCACATTCATTCTGTTGGTATCACAATCTTATGATAACATCCGTAAAGCTAGTGGGTGTGGTTTAGGGTATCTGCAAACGTACAATATCAAAAGGGCAAGTTATTGCTCTACATTTTACATATATGCCATGTTGTTTGGTTTAGTGATTTTTGCATCTTCTTTGCCCCTTTAAAACACGTCACAGATGATGAACATATCATATACATTACTCGCACAGAGTCTTGAGGCGCTCGCTTAGTTCTGCAAGTGTTTCAAATGTATTGGTTTCATAACAAAAGTCCATTGACAAGCAGTGTTTAACATATCTGCACGTATCTAATGCAGACATTTTCTTCTTATTAAGTGCCTTTTTTTTTGACTGACTCAGTTCTGTTCCTGCCATTTTGCAATAAATTGCTATTATGGTTTTTGGCTCACAGAGGAATAAAAAACACAAATATTTGGTGTAATTGCAAAGATGTTACTTATTAAAAAGCACCCAAAGAGGCTGCTTGTCAATGAACGTTTTAACTCAGAACAGCTTTTTTAGAACAATAATTTGGGTTCCAATTTATTACTACTTAAAATAAATGTATTAATTAAAACTACTGTTTTTTTTCTAATGTGATGTGTTTTTTGTAAACAAAGTATTTTTTTATGAAACCAATAAATTTGCAATATTTTTACTGAATTAAGCAAGCATCCCAAGACTTTCTGAGGGCACTGCAATTACTGGAGTATTGATCGGTACACTTCCTGTCCACAATTTGTCCACAATTTGTCCACAAATCAGACTTGTATTTTCCTAGGTCAAACTACTAATCCTTTCTTACCTTAATAAGACGTGCAAAGTACTCCCCTTGGATGTGATTGTCAGTTTTCAAGTAGATCTCTCTGAGTTCACTGGCCCCCACTGGGTTATATTTGGAATTGAACTTATCAAACCGATGAAATGTCTGTCTGCCCTAAAAAGTTCCAGAACAAAATGAGCTGCACATACCTCTAATGCAAATGGTCACAGGGGTCATTGAAAGTATTTAATGGAATTCCATTGTTATGGCAAGATAATAAAGGCTACTTTAGTTAACTTAAACATGTAATTCAACATATTCCACCAGAGACCTGATATCCTTACAGCATGCACATCCAAGGAGTCCACGGTGAGATCATAGGGGTCCATGTTGAGATTATCAAAGACCTCCTTGAGGGTCATCTTCTTCCCTCCCTTCTCCTGCACCACTCGGTCTGCCTCCATCTTGTAGGTGTTCTGGATGAACTTGAGCAGATGCTTCTGGTTCATGCAGGCTGCTGCATGGATGTGTGTGTCAACCTGAGCAGCCAAGAGACACCAGGAGTTCAACTCAGAAATACTGAAAGTGTGGAAAATCATACAAAAAAGCAAATCATGCTAATCACGCTGAATACTGTATTATCCTTTTCTCAAATTTTTGCTAATATGTAAACTCCAAGCATTCTCTTAAAGTATTTATTTACTGCTGTAAAGGTTCCATTGATCAAAGTCAAGGCAAAGTATCTTTACTCATCTCAGCTCTATGATGCATGGGTCACTGAAATTAATTAAATATTACTCCTATTGGTCACAGTGCAAAAAAGCAGAACATAAATTTATGCGTCATACAGTGGGCTTCAGAATTATTGACCCTGACTGGAGATGCATTAAATATTACTATAAAAAATAAATCATAACATTACAGATATAAACTAGAAATGCCATGATGCAAAAAATATCATACTTTATTAATATTCCAATGGCACAACCAAAATTATTTATTCAATTAATTAAAAATCAATTTTATCCAAATAAAGGATTCATAATTTATGGCACCCCTAAAGAATATTGTAAATAAAATCTATAAATTTTATCCAGGAATAATGAAGTTCCTCTTTTTTTCACTTCCTGTTTCACTGGGGTATAAGAATGAGGTAGCATGCAGGTAAAATCCCTTTGTCATCCAGCATCAGTAGAAAAAAAATGGCAGTTCAATAGAGAGAGACGGTTGTAGGCATTAATATATGTGGTACTGGCTACGATATGATCCACAAAAGATTAAATATAGCACTAAGCACTTCAGGGCAATTATTCAAAAATTGAAAAAGTATGGAACTGTTGAAAACCAGATAATACATTTTGCCCCCCAGGGTGAGAAGGAGGACGGTGAGAAAGCAAAAAAAAAAAAAAATCCCCAAGAATCACCATGAAAGGATCACAGGCCTTTGTGGTGTCTTCAGGTCACCAGATTTCAAAAAGCACCAGCAGATGCCCCCTCCAAAACTGCAGGCTCTTTGGAAGGACTGTAAGAAAAGAGCCGTTTCTGACCTCAAGACACAGAAACAAGCGCTTGCAATTTTCCAAACGTCATTTAAACTGTGACGTGATGAAGGTTCTGTGATGAGACCAAAATTAAACATCTTGGTCAGATCAGCATCGCCCTGTTCGCAAACAAGGAAAGGCACCTCATACCAACTGTAAATTTTGGTGGTGGATCACTGATGTTTTGTGGCTGTTTTCTTTCTAGAGGTCCAGGGGCACTGGTAAAAAGTTAATGGATTCCACCAAATACCAGGCGATTTTGCCTGATGACTTGGTTCCCTCTGACAGAAAGCTCAGAAGGTGAACTTTCCAGCAATAAAGTGAATCAAGGCACACCGTAAAATTCATGCAGAAATGTGTCTGGGACAGCAAAACTGAAGAGGGCAGTTGACAACCGCAAACCCAAGAATGTGACTGATCTTGAAAGTATCTGCATAGAGGAATGGTCCAAAATCCCTCCAAATGTGTGCCTTAACCTTGTCAAACAGTACAGGAAGGACTCTGTGCTGTTACCCTTGCCAGAAGTGGTGGCATCAAATAATAAATCAGGAGTGCCAGTAATTATGAAACCTTGTTTTTTGGTGAATGTGTTTATTTATTAAATAAATGTATAATTTTTAATTTTGGTTGGGTCCATTATAAATATATATTAAAAATATTTTTTTATATATATGCACACACACATATATATATATATATATATAGATATATGTGTGTATGTGTGTGTACATATATGTATGCTTGTATGTGTATATATACACACACATACAAAATATATAAAATATTTTCTGCATCTTGCCATTTATCGTGCAATTTATTAACATTATCTCTATAATGATATTATTTTTTATTGTGTTTTGAGTGCATTTTCCACATTTTTTACACAAGACAGTAAGAGAAGTGTAATTTTTAATATACATTTCTGAGTAAATATTGATTCGAGTCGATTAGAGACTGGAGGTGCTTACCTTCCTGACGTTATAGAAATCTCGGTGTGGCACGCCTTTCAGCTCCTTCAGCTCCGCCATCTCATTCAGCATCTCATGCAAGTAGAACTTTGACCCCAGGAAGTTAAGGCGTCTGTGGCAATATGTCTTCCTGAAAGAGAACGAAGAGCGTTATTTATGGTAGCCCACACATCCCAAAAAGAAATGACTAGCCTTAGTTTCTGTTGGGTAGTTTGATGTTATTTTATTATTTTAATGGAACAAAAGAGTTTGTCTGTGAGAACCTTTGACTGGCAACTAATAATGCTGTGAGTCGCATGTACCCATCCAATGTCATTCCATGTATTTCTTCTGTTCCATCACCAGATAATTCAATTAAACTAACTAATTAGTTGAAGCTGATATACTGGGTGAAATATTTAAAAATGGGGATTGGGAAAAACTGCTCTAATGGAATTTCGAGAATTAAGAAACCACAGGACGAAGGAGTGCTATGTGACGTGTGGCTATGATTAATGTAAATATGCTATAAGTCAGTGTTTCCCAATCCGGTCCCCGAGGACCTGCAGACAGTCCGTCTTTTTGCTCCTACCGGGAGCTGGGAGTCAGCAATAATGTGGACCGTCTGTGGGTCCCCGAGGACTGGATTGGGAAACATTGCTATATGTAAATAAGTGTAATGTAATTTGTCCCATAGAGGGGGTGGGTATGGGGTGCCCTCACGTAGGTCCATCAGCAATCATGGCGAGGACATGGCTGAGGTCAATGGCAAAGGTCTCCAGGTCAGGGTATGGGAGACTGTGGGCGCGCTGCAGCTTCAGGGCCTCAGCGCTGTCGTAAACATTGATGATGCCGTCTTTCATCTTCAGCTGGTAATTTAGATTCTCTGGGATGTCCACCATGCTGTATGGGTCTTCCCCCTCCCCAGGGCAAGGGCAGATGTCTACATCAACATAATACCCAAAAAATAAAAATTCACTTTGTTTGGGTAATATAATAGAATTAATTACTAGTGATGAGTGAAGTCCACACATAAGCTACACTCTGAAGTAATAAGCGTTTACCTGCTCTTTCTTATTATTCACTAGTGAGCTATGAATCACTGGGGCAGACAGCAGTCAAATGATGTAATACTATTAAACTCACAGATACAACCGATTTATTCCAGATTTAAGGGGATTTAAAGTTCATACTTATTAACACTCAGATGTGGAGTGATATGCCAAAAACTGCTGATACTTAAATAATTGTGTCAAATGCATTTGTGCCAAACATATCATTTTTTGGGTTTCACATCATTTCTGGTCATGTGTGAGTCAGGACCTTCCTGGAATCTACTTACTGTCATCGAGTGTTTCAGCATTTTCAAACTGAAGACCAATCAAATCTACGCGGCTACTCTACCTGGTAGAACTTCATCTTCTTCCCTCCACTTCTCATTTTCAGCACTTCGCAGGAACTGAGTGGTAGTCCTTGGAAATCGATGATAACCAAGCTTTGCGTATTTCTCCCGAATGAACAGGGCTTTCAGCAGGCTCTTGGCAGCCTGCTCATAGTCCTCAACAGTGATCTAGGGACAGAAATGCTGTTACCTTTTAGCAAACATTTTTATAACCCATCCTAGAGATAAAAAGAAAAAAGGACTATATCTATACCATTATTGTTAAGGTTGCCTCATTTTACATATCATGTAAATAAATTAGGTTCTCCTTATTTTGTGAGCCTTTCACAAGGTACCCTAATTGTCCCAACTCCTAATGCTATCCTGCAGCTAAATGGCTTTGCTTTGGATGACAGGTTATGTCTGACAGCTGTTCATTCCAGCAAAAGTCACAATGTTGAAACCAATCAAAATAACAGACAGCTGCGCATTTATGGTGTCTTACGCCAGCACAGTAATCACCGCTGATGGTAACCCTCTGGAATTCTGGGACGTTGTCTGGCAGAGAAGGGCATGTTGAGGCAGGAGAAAGCAGAGGGGACACCACAGAATAGGTCCAGTCTGTACTGACTGGGATCTGAAGGGACATTGACTGTGACCGGATCAACTTGAAACTCTTCTTCCTGGGAAGATAATGGCAATCCCAGATAAGCCTTAACCTTGCTAAACAATTCAATTTGTGTTAATGAAACCAGTAGTTTGCTTGGTCTGTACTTCAGATCTTCCTGTATAACATTTGTAAATACTTTTTAGTATACCATTTGTGCTTAAGAGATATGTAACTTAGCCAGGCTGTGATAAGTAGTTATGTAAAATGAATGGATAGGTGATCTTCAGACCCTAATTGCTCTTGACTGATAGACTGAAGAGCAGCTCTGGTAGTGATGCATATTTTAAGTCTCCCTTGAAGAGTTTTGTGGATGCTCTGGCTTTGGCTGTAGCAGATGCCAGGTAGGAGAAAGGCCCACCTTTTGGCACTCTCCTCTGATTGCTGCTCAGCAATTTCCTTCAGCAGCTCATGCTCCTTGGCTTGCTGTAGGCCAATGGGGCAGTCTTCAGGGACAGTGAACATGGACAGGGCATCCTTGGTGTCTTCCTCCTTCAGTGCTGAGGCATACACCTTTTCAGCCAGCAGCCTGACCTCCTCATCCACCTCACTCAGGGAAATCTTGGGGAATTGCCGCGGCATGTCTGCAGAAACATGACACAGGAACCTCACTGACAACTGATACTTAGTTATGTGTCGTACATGAGCATGAGTATACGATAGAGGCCACTTGGAATCAAACCATTTTCCTTAGCAATGAGAGCTTATTCATTGCTAATACATTCTTAGAATATAATATGATGTTTAGAACTATGATTAATAATAATTATGTAGAAATGTGAAGTAGTGTATGAATATCAAGCATTGCATAACCATCCATCCATTTCCTGGAACCGCTTATCCTATACAGGGTCTCAGGGGGTCCGGAGCCTAACCCAGAGGTTATGGGCACAACATTACATAACCAAATATCATAAATTATTTAATAAATTTTACTGCGTGTAGAGACAGTGCGAGCATGCAGAAGAGAAAATACCAAAGTTACACCCTGGCAGGAAATACAGCCCTGTCACCCAACAACAAACGAAAGGTCCTTTGTCATCACTCACACTGACACACACAATGATAATAGTATAGATATTTCTGAATGCAGGGCCGGTCAATCCTATAGGTGACATAGGCGGCTGCCTAGGGCACCAACTTCTGAGGGGCACCGACTTGCCAGCTAATTTCACTTTACCTCAGACGGGTGACGCCGCCGATGATGCTCGCCTAGGGCGCCACATTGGCTAGGACCGGCGCTGTCTGAACGTATCCATTTCAAGGACACCTTTCTATCTACGGCTGCTCTTTCCTGAGGGCATCTTTGCCACACTTTTCCAAGCTGCAGTTGCATTTGAGCTAGCAGACCTTGCGATTTACAGCAAACGAGAAACAGAAGGGCTACGATTTACAGGTCTTCACAAGGCACATTTTATGAAGTTACCTATGAAAATTACATACAGCGCATACTGTTAAGATGCACAGTGGCTTCACAACTCCAGGCATTTGGGGTCAATTCAGTCCATGAGCAGCTTGCCCGTTCTTGTGTTTGTAAAAGTAAATGTAAATGTTTCTGTGGATTTCATACACATATTCTAGTTTCAACAGCTTAAATATAAAAGCAGAAAATACCTAATTCGATTGAAATTACACTTCTTGATGAAAAACACTACACATACTAAAGCAAAACAAATTCCTGAAATGAATCAACTTAGGTTAATATGTTTTGTTTACTTTTCACAATTTCCTTAGCTAGCTAACTGACTGCTTTTCTGTATATGTTCATAGTTTAATTACGTTATAGTTTCAAAGCAGGTAGATGCAGGAGATTCGAGTTCATCCCAGAATTAAAACACCTGTCAAAAGCATAAGCCTTCAAGATGTTTTTTTTCTTTGTTCGCATGGGATATGACCCACTGGCGACTGGCATGGAAAACCAAGTCACAAAATGAAAAATTTAGGCACATTGTTGTTCATTTTAGGCGTCATCTGGAGCCCTGTCTAAAGACATGCTTTACATTAATATGTGTTTCCAAATTTCATTTAGTGTCTGATTGCAAGTATGTACGTGCACTGCAATAGACTGCTGTCCCATACAGAGTGTACTCTGTACTTCCTGTGACCGGTGAGAGATTCACCCTGACTCTGCACCAGATAAGCATTCCTCTAAGTTAGATGGATCAATATAAACATAACCTATAATTTTAGATCCATCTACGTTAATAAACCTCACTGCAGGTGAAGGAAACATGTTATGCTAGTAACATAAATACAGACCTAGGTCAAAAGTAATAACAGCCTGTCCATTTTGCAACCCTGTTTCTTAAATTACCATCATAAACATGTTCTCAGGTGATTGTTGCCTCATCTAACACTATGTAACTCCAGCCATCACATCATCATCATGTTACATTCGGCACTGGATTAGCAAAGCCATATAACTCATACAGTTGAAGCTGCATCTCGGTCTGCAGTGACAGGAACTTTCTGGCCCGCTCTGTAACTGTAGCAGCAGCATCCATGCTAGTGACACCCAGAGATGCTAAATTATAACTGGATTGAATGTTTGTAAATCATTGGATGTGTGCATCCGGAAGAGGAACAGGGTGACAGACACGGTGAGGATAAACATATTCAGAATCCCACAAAAATATATGCAGGCTTTTCTACACATAGTAATGGTTCAAAAGGCGAGGAGAGTCAATCGTACCAATACACCGTTATCGTGTCTCTGTGTAGACCGCTGAGACTGGTGTGAAGTCTGTTTGGCAAAACACAATCACCTTTGCGAAATACAGCCTGGGCTTTCTCCTGGGTGCATCAGTAACTTCACTGCACTAGCATTATGACTGTGCTCAGGCTTCCCATTATTAATTTTAATACCTTGGTGCCACATACTTTTATTGAGAGCTTGGGGGAAAGACTGTCAGCAGTTTTAAAAGTCTTTAGTTCAGTCATTATCTTTCTACTGAAGTTCTTTGGCAACAATGCATGTATCTTATGAAATGTAATGCTATTTATTGGATTTTGGTACGCATAAGGGATGAAGTGGGGTCCCACATTGAAAACTCTCTCTTTCTAATACCTGGAAATATTTACTAGCTAATGGATACCAGTTTCCAAGAGGAGTGCTAAATGCATTTTGCAGTAATCGTAATACATATCAAGGGATACCTATGGTTTATCCTTTATTGCTCTCACAATATAGTTGCTGTAGTTAATAAGGGAAAGTTGCATATGACTTCCTACTGTCTGTGGAGTAGGTCACTATGGTAGTTTGCATCATGTTGCTACAAGTTGTCCTGTAAGCTGTGCCTGAGTGGCAAGATCAAGTGTCCCAGGGCTGGACAGCACTGTATTGACTTTCCCTGTTGACATGGAATCTGAGCCTCTCCAGCGCTTTCAGCCATCTTCACGTCATCAGGCAGAAGCCCTGCCCTTTCTGAAAATGTCATGGCTGTTCTAGAAGGACCACAATCCTGACAGGACCACTCAACCGATAACCGCATGCATCTCTGTTGTCCTGCTCCACATCCGTTCCTCCTTGGCCACAGCTTGTGAACGGTTAAGCTTATAAAGGCACTTAAAAGAGAAGTGCCCACTTTTTCTTGCTGAAATGGGGCCCGGTTTCATAAATTGGTATTGATTCAGTAATGGGTTTGCATAAATGATTTAGCCCTACCTCCCGAGCAGTCCCTGCTACACATCTCACTCACAGCACTCATTCAGCCAGACTGAACCGCTGAATCATCCCCTCTACTGCCATATTTTAGTGAAAACATGCTAACTACTGGTTGCCTGAATTTCAAAAGAAGACCACCAAAGTAAGAAGCTACACTTCATCATGCTTTTTCGTGGCCAGGAAACAGGTCCAGTCCCTCCATTTCCCCTTTGCTTGACCCTCAGAGCAGTCCATTTGTTTTCCAGAGCGTGTTGATCACTCACATCCCATGCATAAACCCCAGCTGGTCACTGTGCTCAGGAACCAGCAGGAACAGCTATAACAAGGCAGTGTGCCCCCCTTACCTTCAGAACTGGCCAACGCCATGCCTTTGCGATTCTCTCTGGCCTGGTGTGAGTCTCTGTCCAGGGGTTACCTTTAGGGGGGTGACTCGTGATCGCTCCTGTGAAACTCTGAGGCTCCAGTCACAGTTGGATGAGCTTTTACTTCCTTGAGTGTCCCTCTGTCTCTATTTTAAGAAGCCAACGGCACTGCTTCGACAGGGCCACTAATCCTTGAGGTATGCAACAATTGGCTGTCGATACAAGCAGCAGGAGCCCCCGTGTCACCCCCAGTCACTGCCAGAGGAGCTCCCAGGACTGAGCACCAAATGGCTAGCAGCTGCAGCGCCACTAGCGGAGCCCTGGAGCCGCTCTCTGTAAGCGGGTTCTGTTTTCTCGGAGCAGGATCATGTGGCTGCCGGCACACTGAGCCTTCTCCCGTGCTTTCCAGAGCACGCAATCTCAGCTCTGACCTTGACGCAGCATAATACAGCACCTAATGTTACAGCTCAAAATAAGTAATCCTTTGACTAATCCTGGCTCGCTGTGCGGCGGTCCTTCTGTCAACATAAAAGTGACTATCCTGTGAAACAGATCTAGTTTACCGCTAACTTCTCCACTGATTGAGTGATGACACTCACAAGGCTGCCCAGCAGCACATGTACCTGTAACCAACCACCAGTGCAGGTGGCAATTTCACAATGACAAAAGCATGGGGCTGAAATGACAGTTTTCTCCGTTTACCTGATCAGTCTGGAATTCAGCCGTCTGCCGTGGAGTCGCAGAAATTGGTTTCAAGAAAGAGGCGTGCCTTGGAGGACTCTGCCGGCTCGCTTTTTTGTTGGTTGGTTTTTTTTGTTGTTGCTCTCACTGTCTAAGCTCTGTTCTGATCCCTGTGGAACAACTGCACCAGCTCCAGATTTCCTGGAAGTAACCCGACTCCGCTTGCAGCATAGCTACCTGTCCAGCTCACCATCGGCCCAATCTGTACTCGGGTACATAAGTTGCAGGCAGCCTACAACAATGCCAACAATGTTTCCTTGGGAAATCTCCGGGGGCTATTTTTACCTGCTTTGTTGAGGTCAGCCAATAACATTTTCTGTGACTGACCAATCGCACATGACGACCTCCTGTCCAAAGCCATACCCCTTCCTGAATTAATGCACTGAAAAGGAAGTTTATATCTGAGCCTGGATTTCTGGATGCTATCAAAGGTACCATATTAGGTAGCATTACAGAGGGATGAAGTACAAATGAGCACGTTAAGCTGTTATTTGAAGGGTGTGGAAATGCTAACGAATAGAGAAAATCTCAAAGATAGCCGACCACCAACCATCTCCTAAGTCTCCTCACAAGACAGACACACCGCCTCCCTCTTATCCATTTTACATTCATGAAGAATGGCTTAACTTTCCGATTTGCATAGATCACAATTCAATTCAAACAGATTTTTAAAACAAAAAATAGAACAAGAGTTTTATAATGTACTGATTAGTTCAAGCGCTTTCAATTAGCCAGTCCTTTAATATTTTTTGAAAACTGTATGTAAAACTCCCTTTTTGTTATTAACTATTCTAGAGCAGGTCAGTCTTTTGAGCCATGCAAATGAGAGCTATAATGTCAGACACCTTCACAGGATGGAGGTTCTAGTGTGTCTGTCAGTCATAAAGAGGATAACTATAACCTAGGAATCAGAAGCGTCATTTCACTGCCTTAAACCCACGTTAATGTTACTTCAAAGAAGCCAAGAAAAACACATTAGACCTTAAGAGGAAATAGGTTATATGTAATATTTAACAAAATGAAACACTTTACTGTCAATTTCAGATGCAGAATGATAAGTGAGCTATGTTCCTCCTTCCTTCACAATGCGCAGAAGATGTCTATGGTCAATTTCATACTGAAAATTGTCAGCCTATAGAAAACCTGAACATCAACGTATTTTAACTACTTCCGATCAAATGCTTTGGGTTATATTTAGGCAGATCCTACGCCATATGCTTTTTTATGATGGGGTGCCCAACCCTCGGTCTGGGGCAGAGGGGTTGCTTAGTTTCCAAAAAAA
>JAAGVU020026649.1:0-26602 GCA_011763525.2 Mormyrus iriodes
TTCTGAAGGCGAAAGGGGGTCAAACACCGTATTAGTATGGTGTTCCTAATAATCCTTTAGGTGAGTGTATATACACAATATATGGACAAAAGCATTGGAACATCTGGCCATTACACCTACTGGAACTTTTATGACATCGCATTCCAAATCCATAGGCATCCATAGGGAGCTGCTACCCCCTTTGCAGCTGTAACAGGTGTCACTCTTCTGGGAAGGCTTTCCACAAGATTTTGGAGTGTGTCTGTGGACATTTTTGCCTATTCATCCAGAAGAGCATTTGTGCGATCAGACATTGATGTTGGACGTGAAGGCCTGTCTCACAATCTACACTCTCGTTCATCCTAAAGGTTTGATGGGGTTTAGATCAGGGCTCTGCACAGGCCAGCCAAGTTCTTCCACACCAAACTCACCCTACCATGTTTTTATGGACCTTTATGGAACCTATTTGTGCACAGGGGCATAGTCATGCTGGAACAGAAAAGGGCCTAAACTGTTCCCAGAAAGCATAGAATTGTCCAAAATGTCTTGGTATGCTGAAGCATTTAGAGTTCCCTTCATTGGAATTAAGCGGCCTAGCCTAATTCCATACCATTATCCCTCCTTCACCAAACTTTACAGTTGGCATAATGCAATTAGGTAGGTAACGTTCTCCTGGCAACCGCCAAACCCAGACTTGTCCATCAGACCGCCAGGCAGAGAAGTGTGATTCATCACTCCACAGAACACATTTCCACTGCTCCAGAGTTCAGTGGTAGAGTGCTTTACACCACTCCATCTGACACTTGGTATTGCACTTGGTGATGTGAGGCTTGCATGCAGCTGCTTGGCGATGAAAGCCCATTCCATGAAGCTCCCAGCGTACAGTGTTTGTGCTGGGGTAAATGCCAGAGGAAGTTTGGAACTCTGCAGTTATTGGGCCCTATTTTGCACCAGCAGAAAGCGTGACGCAAAGTGGTTTTGCTAACTCATTGCTCATTTTCACGGCATGTGCGCACGACTTTCATGCTCGTAGGAGTGGTATTTTGTAAACAAAGCGTTGCTGGGCTCATTGTCGCCGCATTGCTATTTTAAGGCAGTGAAATTACTTTGTGCCAATAAAAACCACGTCTAAAGTCAGTGGCACATTATTAAATGGTATGTAGAAACGGGCAGGTGCACGATCCTTGTTATGGACACAAGTACACGCTCGCAGTGCAATAATGGTTTTTTGTTGTTTTATTTTATTGATATACATTATATTATAGAGTACATCTGGTCCTTTCACATAATCATACTGTTTAATGAAATAGCAAAACAAAAAATATATAAATATATATACATATTTTAAGTAAAGAACAAACCATATTATTAAAAAATCTTTCAAGTTCAACATGTACTGTACTTGAAAGGACATTTGGATTGCTGAAAATGCATTTTAGATGTTTAGATAAATCATGTGAAACATACAATACAGCCCTCAGAAGGTCGTGGCATTCTTTGTGGCATGTTGTATGTTGCGTAACTTTGCCATGCGTGATGGATGTCTATCGGACATGACTGAGGACACATTAAAGGATTTTAGAAGGCATGATGCTGAACTGTATGTGCCAATGCCAACAAAGCATTGTACGCCAGCAGCATTACAGGCAAGGAGGGATCAGCTGGCAGAAGAGCTGAATCGTCACTAGCTTGGTAAGGGATCTAAATTGTGAGATGCAGTAAAATAAGAGCCCAATTGCCTTTTGTGTGAACATTTTAAAACACCATACAAACTGTAGGCTGTGTTTTGTTTGAACAAATATTGCACTTACTCGTATTTTTCAAACTGCAGACGCAAAACTTTAATTTAAAAAACACACAAGCATTATAAACTTGTTCAGCAGTGGGCTTCTGTTTTTCCCGTTTTCTGACATCATTATACCGCTTTTGGCCCTGTGCGGATCATCCGGTGATGCCAGAAAATGGAAGACACACTCACTGATACCTCATCCCATGGCTACTTCACCTTGAAAGGCTTAGGTTGAGAAGTGGTGCTCTCATAGACGATGTGCTTGTGCCTTTTCACCTTGTGCACAAGCACGTCCATTTCCTCAGCCGAAATATATCTGGTTTGTCGGGCAAATGCGCCAAAGGTGGCATCCCGCGACAGTACCATTCTTGAATTCATTTTTAGAACGGCCCATTGTTTAACAAATATTTGTAAACCTGACTGCATGACTAGGTGTTTCATTTTATACACTTGTGGCAATGGGTATGAATGAAACACCTGAATTCAATGTGTCCCAATGCTTTTGTCCATATAATGTGTGTGTGTGTGTGTGTGTGTGTGTGTGAATATATATATATATATATATATACACACACACACATACACACACACACACACACACAGGCACAGTGCTCATGGAAAGTCTTGGACACTTGCTTAATTTTGTAGCAATGTTGCAAATGTATTGATTTTATCACAAAAGACTATTGACAAGCAATGATTAACATCTTCTGCAGACAATTTCTTTTTAAGTGTCTTCATTTTTTTGACTGACTCATTCAGTTCTGTTCTTGCCATTTTGCTGTTAATTGCAATTGTAGTCATCGTCTCATAAATACTAAACACAAATATTTGGTGTTTTATGTTATTGCAGAGTTTTTGCTAATTAAAAAACACCAAATGAGACTGCTTGTCAATACATTTAACTCAGAACAGTTCTTTCAGAACTATAATTTGGGTTTAAATTTATTACTTCTTGAAATAAATGTTTTACTTAAAAATGCTGATTGTTTCTAATGTGATATATATATTTTGTAAACAAAATAAATGATTTTGTTATAAAAACCAATAAATCTGCAATATTTTTATTGAAGCAAGCAAGCATCCCAAGACTTTCTGTGAGCATGATATACAGTGCCCTCCACTATTATTGGCACCCCTTGTAAAAATTAGTAAGAAGGGTTAGAAAAAAAATCATTTTGCCTTGTCCAAAACAAGTTTATTCAAGGAAAAACAAATATCTCATCAAGAAATAAATATTCTTAACAAAAACACATGTGCCACAATTGTTGGCACCCCTGCATTTAATACTTTGTACAGCCTACCTTTTGCCAGTATAACAGCATGGAGTCTTCTCCTGTAACCTTTTATAAGGTTGGAGAATACAGAGCATGGATTCTGAGACCGTTCTTCTTTACATAATCTCTCCAGATCATCCAGGGCCCTCTCCTGTGTGTTCTCCTCTTCAGCTCACTCCACACATTTTCAATAGGGTTCAGGTCTGGGAACTGAGATGGACATGCCAGAACCTTGATTTTGTGGTCAGTTAACCATTGCAGGGTTGATTTGGACATGTGTTTCGGATCATCATCCTGCTGGAAGATCCAATGACAACCCAGTTTTAGTTTCCTGACGGAGGCAACCAGGTTTTGATTTAAAGTCTCCTAATATGTCATAGAATCCATGATGCCATGTACCCTAACAATGTTTCCAGGGCCTTTGAAGGAAAAACAGCCTCACAACATCCACCATAGACAGTTGGGAGAAGGTTATTTTCATCATAGCCATCTTTATTTTGATATCAAACCCACTTTGAGTGTTTATTGCCAAAAAGTTACGTTTTTGTTTCATCAGACCATAGAACACGGTTCTAGTCAAAATTGTAGTAACGTTTAACAAAATCCAGGTGCTTTCATTTGTATGGCAACTGGCATACTTTCCAAATAATCTGTTGGCATGGAGATGCCTTCTGATGGTGGTTCTGGAGACCCCAGGATTTGACTTTTTCTTGCAATTCCTCAACAGTGATCCTTGGAGATATTTTTGCCTCTCTTACCATCCTTCTTACTGTACGTGGGGGTAAAATACACTTGGGTCCTTTTCCAGGCAAGTTTATCACAGTTCCAGTTGATAAACACTTTTTTTATTATTGCCCTAACTGTAGAAATGGGCATTTTCAGGCGAGTAGCTATTTTTTAGAACCATTCCCTGAGTTATGGAGGGCAACACTCTTCTCCCTGATTTGGATTGAGTCTCTTTTCTTTGCCATGATGAAGGTTGGCTAAGGGATTTTGGTTCTGCCTCTCCTCACATTTGTATGCCAGGTAATCAGAAAGTCACTGATTTCAGCTGGTAAGTGGTATACACTCCAATCAACTTAATGTCCAGTTTAAATGAGAAACATGCTTTAGTTACATTGTTTCACATTAATTTTCCATGCTGCCAGCAATTGTGGCGCATGTGTTTTTAAGATTATTTATTTCTTGATGAAGGATTTGTTTTTTTTAATAAACTTTTTTTTGAAAGATTTTTCATTTTTTTCAGTGCAAGATGAAGGTACTTCAGCAAACTGATTTTTTTTCTAATCCTTCTTATTAATTTTTACAGGGGGTGCCAGTAATAGTGGAGGGCACTGTACGTGCTTACTTCATCCAAGGCAATTCTGTATACATGGCAAGTCCATCAGTTAGATAGATATGTTTTTACTGTTGTGCATGTAAAGGTAGTCCCAGTGCCTCATGTGGTTTGAGGCTAGGGTGCAGCTCCCAGTGTAGTCATTGTAATAATGTAGATTTTTGCTGCTAAGCAGATACCCACAAAATATTTATTATTATGTGCTGAAGCATGTCATATTAAATATATTATATCATTATATATATCAGCTGGATTTTGTCCTGATCTTTGTGAGTTTGTGGCCTGAACCACTAAGCAACCTTTTTGCCCACTGATCTGAACCAATAGAAGTTTCCATAGGGACACAGTGTGACTCTGCTAGCGCTTGCCACGTGCAGTCCTGGCACTCTTAGTAAGGGTCACACGGGAACTCATGAGGGCATGCAAATCAGGTGTAGCCCACTTGACAGCCACCGCATGCTTTTTTTGTGAAAGTTTGTTCATATTCTAACCCTAACCATAACCCTATTTTCACAGAATGATGTAATGCTTCACCAAATAACCTGATAAATCCTTTGCTCTTTTTGACCAAAGCTGAAAATCCAGGCCAGAGCATTTTTGCAGTTATGACTAAGCAAATGTAGGGCATTTGGTGTAGCCCTTGCATGTTTATTTGTGATTTTTACCGTGAAAAGTTGAACCATGTTAAATGAGATACTTAATAGCAATAAATGCACAGATTTTATTGCATTTTACAGCCAGGATGTCCTTTTTATGAGATATTGAGTTTTATGAGATATTGAGGTTCCATCTTTTGAGTCTTTCCCTAGAGTCACTTGTAAGCCATGGGGTGGTGGCAATAGTACTGAGCACTACAGATGAATTCGGCATACCATGATGAATAGCACTTTGAGGAAGTATTTTGAACAGTGACACATACCAGAATATATCTACACAAGTTGCTAGGCAACGGCACTGCTACACTTTTCGGGTTTTAGAAAGATAGGCAGGAGTAGTGTGCTGTACATTTCATGCAGTGTATTCTGTGTGTTTCTAATTTAATAATTTTCTAACACCAAAGCTCTAATAAGATCTCAAGCTTAAGATATGCTTTCGAAAGGTCACTAGCAACCATTTCTTACATTAATGTATTCCGTAAGACAATACAGACATGCTCATCATATTAGGAAGATCAGGTAGTCATGGTTTTAGTGTTGAGTTTATATAGTGTCTTTTTGTTGTTCTTATTCTATTTTGGGTTAAGAACCAGAACCTATCATGATGAAAAGTGCCATGTAGCTGTCTTTGCCACTGCACTCACCAGGGGACCTTGCTCTGTGTGCAAGTCTGTAGGTGCTTAACCAGGAGGGATGGAGGAGATGTGTACCCCCCCCAATATTTATTTATATATTTATATATTTAATTTGAATTCATTCATCTCTCCAATAGATAGACCTTTGTATTTAAATTATCAAATTATCCCCCCAACATCAAATGGTTGAGCTTGATACATCTATAGGACATTACCTATGTGGAATATAAGGGGGCACTAATGTTTTAAGAGACAAGATGCCCCAGGCAATAAGGAACACTGGATTTAGGGAATATCAGGTAAGTTAACAACAGATAATGTGGAATCTGTGTTCAGCAGATAACATTGCATTTGTAAGAAATCAAGAGAAAAATTTCATTGTTTTCACAGAGGCAAAAATTTTGAAAGAGTGGATTGCAGAGGTGTCTGGCTGCCAACATCGCGAAAAGTATTAATGCAGTGTAATTTCTGGATTTTGTAGACCACGTTTGCCAGAAGCTCACAGGCAGAATCCCATTTTCACAAAATGAAATACAGAATTACATAACTACATCAAATCTTCCTTCTCAAACCCGATTCACTTTGGAAAGGAAGCGCAGTCAAGAATCGGCCAGATGAATAAGTCTAATTGAATATACACATATTGTTTGCAGTCAATGTGTTGTAATGCAGATTTGCCGTACATAGCCTATTGACATGCCTTCGCTGACTGCCAGGTTTGTTTTGGGCAGAGACTGGATTAACAGAAAGCCGTGCTGTTTTCTCACACCGTAGATCACGACTCCCGGCTTCCCTGTGGTGGTGAAGATGGGCCACGCTCACTCTGGGATGGGAAAGGTAGTACAGCTGCTCTCTCTATAACGTGCCAGCTGAAGGCTGGAGCATCAGTGCCAGCGGTTTCTGAACCTCTTCAGCACTCGACTGAAACATCCAGTTAATTGAATAACATTGATTCTGTTGAGATGTGAAGGACGCCTTACATACAGCTTCCAACTTGGACACATAAGTCATTACATAATATAAAATTAATTGAAGAAGAGCATAATTTTCTTACAGCTTCCATTTTGTTTCAAAGGTCCAGGCATGGTGCATCTTAATTATAATAAGCTTGCCACAGTAAAATCCAGAGGTCACTTTTAAATGTGAATAACTTTCTGCTAGGCTGCTACCAGATTACAGTCAGTACTGCTGTAGACATACAGATGCCATAAGATGCTATTATTGACTTAAATTACATTTACAAACCCAACCCTCTATATGCAGGTTCTGTTACAGAACTGTGATGACACGTGCATTTAATACACATAATTCTCTGGAATAGTCACACATTGGTTGCCGTAACAGGAAGCAAAACACGGGGAAAAGTTCTCTGTTTGACATGAATCTGTAAATTGGCACAAGAACATCAGCAGTAGTGCCGTGCTCACCTGTGTTCTGACCTGAGGTGTCATCCCTCAGGTCAAAGTGGACAATCAGTATGACTTTCAGGACATTGCTAGTGTGGTGGCCCTGACGAAGACCTACGCCACCTCTGAGCCCTTCATCGATGCCAAGTATGACATTCGCATCCAAAAGATTGGAACCAATTACAAAACCTACATGTGAGTGTGATCAGGTGACCTTAACCAAAATACTCCATGTTTTTCAGGACTTCGGGTATTCTAGGGGTAGATTTGTTTTTCTTTCATTCTTTCACATTTAGATATCACTGAGACATTAAAACATTCATTTTCAATAAGGGTTTTAGTAGACTTTTGAGAAATTGTATGAATGCTTGTATCACCATTGGGATTAAATAATTTAAAGAATCATTTTTAATGGTACCCATTTGTTCATTAATTCTATATGAAACATTATCAAGAGTGAGGTGTAGGCCATAACTATATGTTATCTGTTTTTTTTCTGTATGGTCATTTTTTTTGTTGTAATACTGTTATTATAAGTTTAAAAGCACACAGTTACAGTATGTATGTTAGAATAAAGTAGCCATAAATAAACAGATATTATGTATAAAATTTGTTGAGTGTATCCTTGCGCCACATAGTACAGCTAGGGTTATCATGCGTCCAGGTTTCCCTGGACACATGTTCTTTTTGGGCCCCTGTCTGGGAGATTTTTCAGAAGTCAGCGGTGTGTCCAGGTCTAGCTTGCAAGTTACAGTGGAGTACCAAGTGAAGGAAAAGACACCAATTTTCAAAATACAGCAACTACTCAGTAGCCCTCATGAAGTCCCCTGTGTGATCCATGCATATGTTTACTTTAAAAATTAAACAATATACACATCCCTCCATGTCAAACTGCTTACGAGTGATCTCAACTTCCGGAAACCAATGGCACATTAAACTTTATTTTCATTTTTGTGTGAACAGTGATTTGCATTGTTTGCTTGAAGGTTAGCAAACTTAGCTTAGCGTTCTGTAACATTTTTTGAAAAAGACCTATATACACGTATATTGTGTCAGTTGTGTGTAGATTGTAAAATAAGATTTCACTGTAAGCTCACTGTATGCCCTGGTTTCCCTGAATGTGAATTTTTGTTTTATAGGGTGGTTAGGGAAAATTTATCAATATTCATGAGAGAAGCGCTACCTGATTGGCCAGTGAACGAGAAAACTCATTAATATTCTGATCCCCAGACACGTCCTCTTTTTTGTTTCACCAAATATAGTAAACCTAAGTACAGTAAGATGTAATGAACTAAATAATAGGCTAACATTTATTTCATTGGATTTTATTTTTTTGGCAATGCAATTGAACTTTTATGTAGAATTGTACATCTTCTGTTTCAATGAAATTTAACGACATTTTCAGCAGCAAGGTCACTCTTGCTTTCTTTAACTGGCCACCTATGCACCATAAGTCAGGTTTTAACTCTATAGCCTTAATCACCTTAATCACTATCTGATTGATTTCAGAAAGTGTAGATGATCAATGTCCTTTGTTTGGCAGGAGGACATCTATTTCTGGGAACTGGAAGACAAACACGGGATCGGCCATGCTGGAGCAGGTGGCCATGTCTGACAGGTGAGCCATTTGTGGTTGGGCCGCTTTGTCTTTCTTCTGATCTCCAGTTATTTCTTGCCTCTCGGCAGCATGTATGTTCTGAAGCCCAAATTCCCTCCTTATTTGATGACACTATAGCAGCAAATGCCACCTTAGTCATCAGTTTCAGCAAGGATGATCTGATCTCTGCTGTTTCTTTCTTGCTGATAAAATGTGAGAGCAGCATCTTGCATAATTCAGTTATGGACCAGAGGGTCTGCATTTCTATTCATAGTACTAAATGAAAATGAAGCTGTTACATGTAGGGCTGGATATTCTTGTAAAGTATATTCTTATAGATCCCCCCATAGACCAGTCAGATTTAAGTATCAGGCTGAGCCCCAACTCCCTCCAGTGTTCATACATCTTTTGTCACCCAGAAGTTAGTTCTGCCAGGATGCACGCTATAATTTTGTGGTCCAGTTAACCTGAGCCTGTTAAAGTGTCTTTACTGTGAAGGATTCATTTTTGAGTCGTGTTTCAGTTAACTGTGTAGGGCACTGGATTTATATAAGGTGTAGGAATCGTTTAACCTTCCTTCCTGTCAAAGAATGTGAGCCACTGCCTATTGGATGTGTCCTGGTGAGACTTCAGTCACCCACCCCCAAGTGAGTGAGAGCTTTTTGGTGCCAGCCCAGATGGAGAACTGGAGCTGTGAATGCTGCCTGATTCACCTGCATAGCAGGTGTTAACACACCAGTCTGCAGCTTGGCCTGTATGTGCTGTACTCTACCGATCCTTCAGGCTCACCACGTAAATTTCTAAAAGCTCCAGTTTTATCTTACTGTTAATATACAGTACACGAGAATTCCTTGGTATTTCTGAATTCTAAAAGTTAAATACGCAATAATTAGATAGGTATAGCTTAGATTGAATAAGATGGTAGCATGCCATCTATGTAGGACAAATTTTTTCTCTTTCCATCTGCGGTTGGTTCTTGACATTTGGTTTGTTTGTATTCACTGCTTGATTGGCTGCCAGGTATCGCATGTGGGTGGATTCCTGCTCTGAGGTCTTCGGGGGTCTGGACATTTGCGCAGTGGAGGCTCTTCATGGTAAAGATGGAAGAGATTACATCATTGAGGTGAGAGACTGGAGATCATGATTCAAGGCCTGTATGTCTAATGTGACAAAGTGTGCATTTGCCCTAAGAACCTGTAAGTTTCTGCTTAGACATCCTTCAAAACCCATTTAATTTTTTTCTTTAAAGGCCTCTCTAGGTATTTCAGAAAATGCCCTCCAAATCAGTCACTAAATATTTCACATTAGCTGAATGGTGCACAAAAAGTCTAAGCCATCAGCTTCTTAAGAATGATGCCCCTAAGTTTTGATCTTTCTGTATTTGGCAAGTGTGAGCATCGCAGCTCCTGTCAGAGCAGATTTCCAGTTTCCTGCTGAGTGCGTGACATTGTCTTCCCAATGGGAGGGCACTTTTCCAGGGAGGTCTACTCCTCCGCCTGCCTGGGTTGGCAACTGCGTTCCCTGCAATTCTCCCTCGTTAAAGTCATGCTGCCTGGAACTGCTTCAAGCGTTTGGAATGTGCTAAGCTGGAGGCCTCTCTGGATGTGGCCTTTCATTCAATTACAACATGAATTATAAAACAGCATCTCCTACTGCAGTGTTCCACAGCAGTTCCACAACTTCTTACTCGGCAGGGAGCACACAACAAGGGTGCTTTGTGCAAATCTTATCTGACAAAGGAGCGTCCTGAAAGGCTGCCAGAATCCTGCCTTGTCACCTTGCTGCCTTGGTGAGCTTTTGTGACACAAGGCTCTTTTATTTTTGTAATGTAGAAGTTGGAATTTGTGGTAAGACACGGCACCTTGTCATGGTTAAGCATCGGATGTGAGATAAAATGCTGCAGGTTTCTGCTGGTGCTCACACAAAATGGCATCACACAAATTTCTAGTTAATACAATTAATGCATTTTGCCAGCTTAAGGTTTGGAATTTATCATGACCTTTGGGTTGAATTCCAAAGGTCACAATATGTTTCTGCTTAGACATCCTTCAAAACCCATTTAAAATTTTTCTTTAATGGCCTCTCTAGGTATTTCAGAAAATGCCCTCCAAATCAGTCACTAAGTATTTCACAACATTAGCTGAATGGTGGACAAAAAGTCTAAGCCATCAGGACATTCTTGAGAAATACCTTGTCCTGAATATTCATTTCACAGATATTCTCCAATCTTGCAGCTAGTTCCTGATCAGTCCAGACACTGTGGTGTACTTAGCAGCACAGGACACCATCTGTTACAATGACAACCACTGTGACATGCTTCAGCCATAGCTTGAGGGAGAAGTTTTACTGCAGTGCTTTAGGGGTCACGCTCACAATAAATATTAGTTTTTGTCTTGAAAGTGGCTATAAAGCCATCACAAGTTGGTGCAGTGGTTAGCACTGTGGCCTCATACCAGTGCGATCAGGGTTTGACCCTCTGCCCTGGCTTAATATGTGTGGAGTTTGCATGTTCTCCTCATGTCATTGTGAGGTTTTCTCCAGTTTCCCCCTCACAGTTCATAAACATGCAAAGGTTAATTGAGGTTGCCAAGTTGCCTGTAGGTGTGAATGATATGTGTGCCCTCCGATGGGTTGGTGCCCCGTCCAGGTTTATTCCCTGCCTTGTGGCTGCAGCTTCTGGGATAGGCTGTGTGACCCTGCATAGGACAAGAAGGTATTGAAAAAGGATGGTTTTAAAGCAATTTATTTGCCCTATGGTCAACTTAGCAGAATAAGTGCCAAAGACATCATCAGAAAAAAAGAAATTAAAAATAAACATTTTGTAAGAAAATAAATATTTAAAAACCCATGTTTGTGGCCATTTTGTTTTCCACACATCTGTCTCTATAACATGTCTCCTCCTGGTCTCTCCATGTGGTAATGCGACATCTCCACTTCTCACTTCTTAGTCACATGGTGCTTCTCCTTCTGCTCTTTTCTCTTCACATGGTCACGTACCATCTCTCTGTCTGGCCTCTCTCTCTCTGTCTCTCTCTCTCTCTTTCTGTAGTCACATGGTGTCTGGTGTTTATCTTGTGCTTCCTGTCTCAGGTGGTGGGCTGCTCCATGCCTCTAATAGGGGACCAGCAGGATGAAGATCGTGTCCTGATTGCTGACTTGGTCATCTCCAAGATGAACCAAACTATCCCACGTACCCCTGTCCCTTCACCCATGCGACCCACTGCTGGCCAGACAGCCCAGGTGATCCTCACCTACATTCATAGCTAGAAGAAGAGCTTAGTTTGATGTTTGATTTACACACATGACGTTTTAATGAGAGTTCATTTTAACCTTTTGTTTCTGGCATCCATTTTTCTATAGTCATTTAGCAGCAAAAGCAACCTTCATAACAACTGTATCGTTAGTCTTGAGTCAGATATAACATTTAGACAAAGCAGTTAGAGTTCTAATCGCATTCTTTTCTGTCAGTCTCCCACATGCTATATGACTAAGTAATGAAGATCTCAGTTTTTCAATAATGTAGTAGTACACCCATACTTAATGTATTAATTAACCAAAAATGTTATGTACTGATCCCGTGTTCGTTCATTAATCAATCATAACGGTTCATGTATTTCATGCAGTTACTGTATTTGTTCATGGTTTGTACTTGAGTAGCAACTGAGTTACTAAGTTATTTGTGCCTCCTCAAGTAAAGTGTTACCAATAACTGTATTTAACCTTAATTCAGTCCTTACTAAGGTGAGAAACACCTTAATTATACACTGACTAAATATTTTACTTACAAAGGCAAAATCTTTACAAATGTATTTTTTGTATATTTTTTCTTCTGTTTATCAGTGGCAAAGGTGTGATGTTGTAGGTAACCCACATGTGATGCACAATTTGGGGAGATTTTGGAGAGGCCTGGGCACCCTGTGAATAAACTGATATCAGATTACATTATCATCAAATATATTACTGAAAGGTTACTTACATTGAAATTTCGCCCTTTAGAAGGCCAGTGTTTATCCTTGTATTTAGACCATGAGCCTAGAGATCATGATTGGGATGATATAATGCTGTATTCATGGTACCTCTAAAACAAATATATTTACTAAAGATAATTTTTCCTTTCCTTTCCTTTTTCCTATTTTATTCTTATTCTCTCAATATGATGTAAAGCGCTTTGGGGCGACACTGTTATGAAAGGTGCTATATAAAAATAAATTGAGTTGAATTTTAGAAAGAGGATGAAGTTAAATGAACAGGACTAAATAATTCCAGCTTAGTTTTAGTCATAGTTAATTTTGCTTTTAGAAAAGTTCTTCCACGTTATCTATTGAAAATAATCTACATAATCTACATAATCTACGTAATCTACATTGACAAATCCTTCTTCTTTTTAACGTATCAGACTGTGTGTAATATCACAGATACGTGCACTTCGAGTTACGGTCCTATGCTGCTTCATTTTTGTTCTGCATATTGACCTTTCCGAAGGGCGCTATAAAGTCCTCATCCATAGCAAACCTTCAACCGTGTTGTTTCTTCCCATAGCACTAATAGGTGTGTTCCGACTTTCCCAATTTAGCCAGCGGTATCCCCTCAGCCCATTCAGGGACAGCAGAGGGTACCCCAGGCTGCCCAGCAAGGACCACCAGCTCAACAGCGCCCCCCTCCACAAGGTGAGGTATTGCACATTCTATGAAAAAGCAATGACAGTCACGCAATCCAACAAATACTAGAGGAAAAAATATTTTTTGGAAAATGGACCCACCACAACTTGGACCATTTCCTGGATTTAATCGTCACAGGTTAGGTCTGTTCATAGCAGGCAAGGCATAACATTTTGCCAGCAGGTTTGCTTCTGTTAAATATTGTACTGCTACTTTAACATACGGTTTTCCTGATTGTGGGGGTTAGTGAGTGCAGCTTATCACGTCTTCCCGTGAGCGTGGGGTATTCTCTTGCCTTCGTATGGTCTGGCAGTGCATCCTGACTCTGTCTTTCATTCATTACTATAGGTGGCCCCCAGCAGCCTCCTAGTAGTTCTCAGGGCTCCCGGCAGGGCCCCCCCTCTCAGCAGCGCCCTTCCCCACAGGGCCTCAGCCAGCCCCCACCCCAGGTCCAGCCACATATGACTAGCCCTGGTTCACAGCAGCCACCCCAGCCTATCCCCGGCCAGCATCAGCGACAGACCGGCCCTGGGGGCCCTGTTCAGCCACGCCTACCTGGCCAGGGCACTCAGCAGCAGGCGAGGGGCCCTCCCATGCAGGGTTCCCCCCAACGCAGCCAGGGGGGCAGCTCCCCTCAGGTGCAGAAGCAGCAGCAGCAACAGCAACAGCAGCAGCCGACACCTCAGCAGCCGCAACAGCAGCCGCGACCCCCACCAGGCGGCTTGAGCCCCAAACCCACTAGTAGTCAGCCAGCACAGCAACAGCGCCCCCCTCAGCAGAGGCAGGGCCAGCCAGCCAGGCAGCCAGCACAAGGGGGGGTGCTTTCTCCCCAGCAGCAAAGGCCGCCGTCACAGCAGGGCCGTGCTGTAGGACCTGGCCCTGGCCCTGGCCCCGGCCCCACCACTCAGCAGCCCCGGCCCTCGGCTCAGGGGCAGGGGGCCCCGCTGAGTGTGGCTGGTGCAGGTGGGACTCGCCCACCTGTGCAACAGAAGCCCCAGCCCCCACAGAAGCCCAGCCAGGACCACCCAGGGATGGGAGCCACTCCCCAGCTCAAGTAAGAGCCGTGGGGTTGCAGTGACCCCTTCCTATGGCAAAAAGCTTATGATGGTTACACTGGTACCTTATCGTGATATTTTAATAACATTCATTTCCTCTATGTGACAGGGTGACTATCTTTCTGTGCACTGAATGGCTATGTGTAAGGGCCTAGACCAAATACTTCACTCATTAGCTCTCAGAAAACATGTGGCGGCACATTTATCTTCCCTGAACCAATGAAATACTTTTCCATACAGTCATGCCTATAGAACACTATGCAGTCTAAATTCATGATAAGTTACATTTTTGCAGTTCTTTCAGACCACATAGTAAATAACGAAAATAATGTTTTAAGGCAGAATACAAACTGTGTTGAAGTTACACTTATGCTTAACTATAGGAGTTTACCTTAATATCTATCTCCGTCAAGGCCAAGGAAAGATAATACGCATGGAATTTGGTCCAACATGGATAGCTAGTACTTTATGCTGCAGGATGTAAGAGAAGTACTGAGGATGCAAAATTACACTAAATAAAAATAAAACTAAAATATAGCCACACCACCTTGCAGGTGCTTTTTCTTGCATTATTCTGCACATATTTCCCATTTGTATACTTCCCATTTTGTGACTCCTCTATGGCCCCATTTGGCTGTACATAAATAAAAGTTCTTTAGTGACCTGCTTTTTAAAGTAGCACAAGTCTGGATTCTGTTGTCATTTAACCCCTCATTATAAAGGCAAAAATAAAACTCCTAAATAATATTTGAAAATAACATATTTGTATATGCCAATGTATTACATTTTGCCTTGCAAACATATGATGCATGCAGTATAGCAACCTCCAGGTATTCCTAAGTCTTCTTGACTTACAACACCTGGTTTGTCATTCTAGCATGTTTGCAGCACGGTCATGCAGACCACATGCCAACATCTCACATCGCAAAACCTCTCTCAGCCTAAACCTGCTAGATAATAAGATGTCACTAATCTTACCTCATAAGAAGGGAACTGGATTGATATGGTAGGAACACTATGGAATATGTCAATATTCCCTACTGGGAGCTGAGAGGGAGCAAAAATGTGGACTTTCTGGGAGTCCCCAAGGACCAAGTTGGGAAACACTGACTTAGAGGACTGATTCAGCCTGCTTGTAAAGGTAAAAAACGCTGAAAATGACTAGTGGTTATGAAAGTATTCTTCCCAAATGCTAATAAGAAAATAATTAGCTCAACTAGTTACAACTGTTAGGCTTGTATTCTGTGACTTAAGTCTTGTTGGAGGAGTTTCTTTTCTGCCGTTAAATAGGAGCTAATAAAACAGGTTAGTTTAATTCAACACCCAGCAGGTGACTAATATAGCTTAGTTAGAAGACTAATTTAGTCATCTCCTAATGAAAGGAAAGATACAAGCCACTGGTTTAATGGTCTGAAAGAAGAAAATAATGAAATATCGTAATTTCACACAGAATTAGAATCAAGCAATTTCATTACCATGTACATGGATTTTGTCTTGGTGTATTGTGATTCTGATCTAATTTTGATTCATCCTGTGACATAAAAGTCACAGTACAAGCCTAGTTCCAGAGTGAATGTTTTTGAACAAAAGGTATTTTTATTGGAACATAATGCTTATTAATGTTTATTGCCAATGGAGAAAATGGTAAATAGCACATTCATATAGAGATTTGAGTAAAATGGAGATTCCATTTCAGAAAAGGGAATTGTAGTTGTTATGTTTATGTAGTTTACCCTATTCTATATGAAATAACCTGACAGGAGCATTGCTCAAAATGATATATAGCGCAATGAACAAGTATATTCTGCATGTCTGCAACATTGAATGTAATCAGGTCTGGAATTTAATTAGCAGGCAACCAGAGAGAACAAATAATATGAAATTAATTTAGTAAGGCTATATAAACCAAAGACACACTGTGGCTTTGCTCTGATGGGGAAAACTTCAAGATTTTTTTTTTAATTATCATGGCATATGTCGATAGAACTTCTAGTCTGAACATCATAACTGATGGTAAAGATGACCATTACTCAAGTTTATACTGTGCATCCTTGCTCAGTTTCTTAACCTGAACATCAAAACAGTATGTATATCATTACTGATATAAAAGTGTATTCTTTTCAGCTAAAAACGTTTCACAATTAATATGTCAATGTTATTTAAATATTTTTAGAGTGCAATATATACACATATGTGCTATTTATTAAGTATTAATAAATTACCATTGTTTAAATGTGATGTACTTTAGCGCACAGACCTGTCATTGTCACTGAAATACCTTCACATTGTAAACAAAGCACATCTAGCTCCATTGTCCCAGCCTCACCCCTCCCCCATTCCATGGGTTGCTGCATGAGTTTAATAGCCTTTTCCTCTCCTCTATTGCCATTCTCCTCTCTTTGTAGCAAATCCCAGTCTCTTACCAATGCCTTCAACCTTCCAGACACTTCGGCAGCTCCCCGTTCCAGCCTTAGCCAGGATGAGGTGAAGGCTGAGACCATCCGCAACCTGCGGAAGTCCTTCGCCAGCCTCTTCTCAGACTGAGCTGCCCCAGAGACTCTCATACGGTTTGACAGACAGACGGACGGACTGACGGACTGATGAAGAAATACCCCATCCACTGCCACCCCCTATCCCAATCCCCAACACCACAAGAACCAATGGAGGAGCCCCACTCCATTCCTCATTTCCTATAGAGATGTAGGCTAAAATCCTTTGGAAAGTATGTGCATCCAGAAAACTGTACACTGCCTGCATTGTTCAGCAACAATACTAGAAACAGGCCAGAAGGCACCTGGGTGGAATTATGTTAGAGTGGGCCAGATTGCAGCTCCGTTGTCTCCTTCATTCCAAGAAACTTTCTACAAAAGAAGCTTACTCATCCACACATCCTTCTCTTCAACTTGCATGTTTGGTTGTGGACTGTTACAAAAAAAAAAAAAAGTCGAACAAGCTGTGGATCCTTGTCCTCTCTCTCCTACCATCCCTCTATCCCTGGGCACTAACCAGTTCACAATGCACTGAAAGATGCAATGGACAACCCAAAACTGTTTTTATTTTAAATTGAGATGAATAGTATATTTATATCTGCCTTTTCCATACAGCTGGGTCTTTCAGTTGATTGGAAAGCTGTGCACTGAGTCAAGACCAAGAGACACCATCTCAGACCAAATCATCCAGGCTGTTAGATATCTGGAGGGTGTTTTTATTTACATCTGGATAAAATTCAGTAGGTATTTCTTTTACAAAAGTTTGCCAAGTCTGGAAAATTGAAAATGAAAATGAAACACCATGATATTAAAGATTTACTTTTTCAACTTTCATATTAGAGGCACAGAGGTGTTGCTGTTTGATTCCTCTATTAGCAATGTGCATTTTAACCCATAGATAATGGAACTAAAACAATTCTTGTGCATGACAATGTGTTTGGGAGGGAAATCCAATACAAGTCAAAGTCTTTTGCTTGTGGTGAGAGCACCAGGGTCCATGGTCCTCCTCTTCTTCCTGTTTCCCAATGGGTCATCGATGCCATCTGCAGGAAAAAGGGGCAGGTACTACACCCCATCAATCCCCCGTGGAGCTTGTCAGCTTGTTGTCATGCCTAGGTAGTTGTTGTGAAACTGTCCTGTCTTGTTTGTCGTTGCTGCCTCCCTCTTTGGCCTCTCTACCACTCCCCATGGATAATATGCATCACCTGCCCTAACTGTCAATCAAGCTCAGATGGTTTTGTCTCAGGGAAGTCCCTAAGAAAATAGAAAGCGAAAGCAAAGTGGTTGTGTATTGTGACCCCACAGTTCTCTACAAATGAAGTGTAAGTGTTGCTACATATTTCGCTGTCTAATAGGAAGGGGTTCAAACCAGTTTTTTTTGTTGTAACCTACCTGTGATGAAGGCAAAGTTGTAATAAGTCAGTTAGTATTGATTTCAAGTCTTGAGCTTACATTGCTTCTTGGAAAGGCCATTCTACCTGGAACCAGGTCCCAAGGACAGTTGAGTTCTCCTTTGAGGAACAGCAGTGGGTTAATGTTCATATCTGCATGTTATGGTGCAAACACCACTGCAGATAGAGAACTACATAATGTTTGTTTTTGTCCCCCAAAAAAGAAAGTTTGACTTTTTTTTTATCTTCTATATATTATTGGTAAAAGACTGTAATTTTCATGCTACATGAAGGCTGGTGTGCAGAGTGCAGGAATTTTTGATAAGGTCTTGGGACTCAACCTATGGCCTCTCCCCATGCCTCCCCCCCCATATCCACAGGAACCCTTCGTGAAAATTAGTGCATAAACATGTGAACGTTGTACTGTAAGACATAACCCCAAGTGTTGTACAGGTAGTGAATAATGAATGATGCAACCCTGTAATGCTTCTTTTTTATGACTGTGCCTGTATTTTAAAATGTGACTGAATGCCCAGTGGTTTTCCACATGTTTAGTCTCAAATTATTTTATCAGTACCTAGTGGTTTATTTATGATAAAGCTATGGTTAAAATAGAATGGAGATATTGCATAGCATTTTATATTACAGATATAATATTATTTTAATATAATAGCTGTTTTAGACAGCTGTGCTCTGAGCTTCCTCTTCTGCGGGGTGTCAGAAATCACTGCTTTAAATGTTTTATTAGATTACAGTGCCACCTGCTGGAATATTAGATGACAAGTGTCTACACAACTGCAAGCTTTCAAATTTCTCAGTAACAATGAGCATATACAATCAGGTGTTTGTTTTCCAGATAAACTTAGTATTGGTCGTGAACACTAAAGACCTCATTATATGCCTGTATACTGTGGGTTATGTTTCTGCAAATTCCTGGGAAGTCTGTTTTGGTTTAATTTAGAACATCATTACCCTATACGTGGAAATGTTGAGCAAAGTTTGGTAAATGACCACTGCAGGGGTTCACTTCCTTATTTAAAAGTATAAGGAAGCTGATGGTGTATATTAAGCCCATCTTGGTAACTATAGTGAATGTTTATAAAACAACACAGACACATATGCACACAGATTGACATTTAAAAATGTTTCTATTATTCATCTAAAGCACTGAAAGAACTATACTTCACATCTTGTCTGATGTTGTATTGTTTTCATTTTACCTTATTTTCCTGCATCTGATGGCTATGAGTTTAATTTCTGTTGTTGTGTGAACAATCTTGAATGTCTTCTCAAATATTTATCCATTGTGCAATGACATTTATCAGGTGACTGATCTGTCTGTTTGATGCTTAGCTGTTATATAAAACAAATGTCTCTATATATAACATTATATATACATATAATGTTAAACTGAATAATTGTAAATCATGTTGTAGTATGTGTATAAATGTTTATGATGTAATTCAGTGTAGCTTAATATTTGTGAAAAATATTCTATAGAAATTGAGAAAATTAAAAATAGAAAACATTGAATAAAGTATGATGAATCTAACTAGTCTCAGATGTCCAATAGGAATGCTCCTTAACTCTTACTGTACAATCATCTTCTAGCTTAGGTTAGTCCATCTGAGAAATCCTGCTTTGTGGAAATCATGTCATTTTGGTACCTCACTGTGAAAACGTTGGCACGTGAAAAATACCCAAATCTTATAGTGAGTAATCTACCAAGCTTTTTAAATCAGTGTATGAATTTCAGTTTAATTTAGCATATCTTTAAGATTGATTGGCCTTTGAGAGAGAGTATTTTCAAACATGAACATGAATGCAGGGAAAAGCTACATTTTATGCTCTGGCTGGTAAAATTCTGATGTGATGATTAACTTTATATAATGAATTAAATTTTTTACTTTCCTCCCTATCTAAAATTGAAATACAATTTGGGAGACTTCAGCACCCATCCAATGCCCCCCACCCCTCAGCACAGACTGGAGGAAAAAAAAACCTGAGAAAATCACAAATATTCCAGACTTTTATTTTAAGAATAAATCCCGTAGCCATCCATATTTTTTACAAGACAAAAATTCTAAAAAAACCTAAGATTTGTCTCATTTTAAAATAATTTGTTCTTTGTAAATCACACAAAAATAGAAACAAATACATGTTTCACATTAAAAAATGTAACTGTACACAGTATGATATACCTTTTTGTATTGCAAACGTAACATCCCATATACCACTCTGATACTGTACAACATCAGTGATCTACATTAAGATGTGTATTTTTGACTCCAACATACTGATCAATTAAGTATTTCTCCAGCTCTGAAGAAAACTGATGAAAAAAAAACGGTAATCTGTTAAAGAGGTCAAGTTCATTGAATCTTACAACTAGACACTTCTGCCATACGCCTTTCTGAAATGGAATGCTTTGTCAACAACCCCTAGCATCTAGATCTTTCAGGGGGATTTCATCAGCAGTCCCTTTCACTTCCTTTTGCTGTTGCCACTTATCACAGTCTCAGCAGTGGGTAAGGAAGTGAACTCCTGACTGAAAAGCTGGTAGCTAAGGTACCTGAAGGGAAATGAACATTATTCCCAAAAGGTCCTTAAGTTTCAAAGTAATATCCAATTTTAGAAAAGGGTGAAATTTAACACAATTTCTATGAAATAAAAGCTTCATACTACGCAACTGGGTGAGTGAAAACATGCACCTGGCTGGCAAGGGTTAGGGGTTGAATGACACAAAAATTCTGTTTTGCTAATATTTTGCAGCAGCAGGCATTATTTGCCTCTTACGGCTTCCCAAACATGTAAGAACACATTATTCATCATCAGACTGAAGGTGGTTTCGCACTCCACCCCCCACAGCTACTGGGCTTGTGTCCCTGCTGCTTCAGGCATTTGGTACATCTGCCGTGCAGTTTCTTTGATGGTTACAAAGGACTCATTAAAAAACAAACTCGAAAAGATATGAACAAAATAAATTAGGTTTTATAACCCTCAGGACACAAATCAGATGTGTCACAGTGACATCAGGAACAGTTTTAACTTGTAATGTCAAGAAAAATAAATAAAGTGGAAAATCATATAAGTCACTACCCTGTTTGTTAGGCAACCCCCTGAACCCTAAAACAAAGCAACCAAATCCCTACCATAACTACCTACATTAAACTTGAATGAGAAATGGGGTACCCAGCCCCCTATTAAAAATTAAATAAATTCTAAAACTCAAATCATATACACACACACACACACACACACACACACACACACACATATCTATTCTAGAAACAAAAGCTGTCAGTTACACTTGTTCTGAAGTCCTTAACCAATTGACAGGCCATGTCATTTTTAACATGATCATTACAGGGGTGGGTAGAATTACACATTTCAAAATGCTGCCCTATGCAGACCAGTATTCACAGTACATCAATAAAGAACTGGCCATGCCCATCAGCTTGGCACGGGACCATGTTCAACAGCTGTCTTCTTCAACCACCACCTGCACTCAACATACATTACATGTATGATTAAGGTCACTACAAGCAAACTCCCCCTACTAACACCAGTACTACTCATTTTCTACCAGCTACAAACTGCCCAAATTTCTCATTCAAAAACTACATATTTTGATGACCTGAGCTTCATCCTGTACAGAACAAAGACCCTGTGAATTTAAAAAACTGCAAGCAAGGCTGAATTTTTACAGATACTTTGGACACTAATGCCCTGAGCTTGTCATAGGGAAAAGAACATAAAAGTGGCCCAATCTGTCAGACATACTAGATCAGGGGTCACCACCACCTTTTTGAAACTGAGAGCTACTTCATGGGTACTGAGCCATACGAAGGGCTACCAGTTTGATAAACTCTTCTTAAATGACAAATTTGCTGAGTATACCTTTAGTTATATATTATTATTAATGATTAATGATACTCATCCATGTGAAGACACTGATCACGTTTATGATTTTATCAGATCAACAGGATAAAATTAAAATTTTAGACGCTGCTCCCTGGTGAGTTGTGCTATTTTTTGAACAGGTCCGCGAGCGACTCATCTGGTACTTGGGGGCATCCTGGTGCCCGCAGGCACTATGTTGGTGACCCCTGTACTAGATGTATTCTGGAAAAGTGTCTGATTATAATCAAATTAGGCATTTCCTGATGCGTCTGTGATAGGCCAAAAGTTTCTAGTCTAATAAGTATTTGTGGACACAACCATTTGTATTAATGTACACCTGCCATAATGTGACGCTGAATACGACATACTGCCGTTTCTGCCTATAACAGGTCATTTTAAGATTAGGCTGCACCTTGCAACTGAATCTGTTAACCACCAATTTCCCTGATCTGGCAATCACCAGTGCTCCAAAAAAAAAAAAAAAAAAAGTCCAGTTTTTTGTTTTTGTATAGTGCTGCTGCAACAGTCACCTCAGGCCACAGATGTAGCCAGCCTCTGCTCTGCATACGGCAGATTTTTGTTTCTTAATACAGTGATGACCACTTTCCAACAGATAATTACACACACAACTGGCATCATTCCAATAGCGTGCCTGTGTGTGGGGGGTATGTGATGCTATTTTAACTTCCTGTAGGCTGTACGGCAAAGAGCCCCAAAGCCTCTACAATGGACCAGCGTACCATACAGAATGTTTGGAGCCTTTTGCCCTATGCTACCTGGGATAGGTTCCAGGCCCCCTGTGACACTGACCAGAATTAGTAGTTAGAACACAAATGGATGGATCCAAAAGAATGAATGGATGGAAAAACGCCAATCCTCTGTTTTTAATTCATTTAAATTGCACGGACTTAGGGCATCACTAAGTCACACGACTGTACTACTGAAAGAAAAAACTAAGCCTTTGATAAACAAAAGTATTAAAAGTTAAATGAGCAGCAGCTGAAAGTTATCTTCAGCGAATACGTGCATGCTTGATCCAGACAAAGCGCCAACTGTGAGGGAGAACTGAAGCTCAAACTGAAAATATACAAAAGGAGATATTCAGACACCTTATAAAATGTGCTAATTACAGTAAATGAACCTGCATTTTATTGCTTAGCATTCAGCCGAGTCAGTATTGTTATTTGCCCAAATAAAGTAGGGTGTACTATTCTGAGGCGAAACAAGTTTTCCAAACTGGCTAAAAGAAGGTTTTCTAAGCAACCTGCTGTTTCTCTCCATTAAATCAAAGCAAACTATCACCACATTAAGGCATCCTATTTGCAATTCAAGACATCTACATGGCTAGAAACTTTGGGATCGACGCACACCATCCCCACCACTGTGGTTACAGAAACAGAAACTGAACCATGCCCAAAAGCAGACAGGGCAAGGACCTCTCCAGATTAATCCCTGAAGTCCACAGTGATAAAAAGCGAGCCTCTTACACGCAGATACAACCACAGTTCAAGTACATATACAGAGCCAACCTACCCAGCACACCGGAGCCATGACACCCCAATCCTTTTACAACTCCTCCCACCTTGAAGGAGGTAGGATCAAGCAGCCGTGCCTCAGTATTCAGCTTGCAGGGAGGCAGGCAGGGCTTAATCTAACTGTACAACCAAATATGCAGAAAAGTAGAAAAACCAAAACCTCATCTTCTGGAACCACATTTTTTTTTTTAATGAAAGTTTCCTAGCTTCAAGTTCTTTAAAGGTAGGCACTATTTCAGTAAACTAAACCATGCTGATTTACTGTGTGAAGCAGCTTTGTTTCTGGCTGTTCCTTAATCCAATCTTTATTCGAGCCAATGGATGGCCAGAATGTATTTTATTTTGAATAAAGGCAAGTCCACAAAGCCCATGTTTCTCTGGGTTGTGGCTGCTTGTTGTTTCAATAGCAGCTATTTTCAAAGGATTAACTGTTCTTTTAGGTGATAACTATTGTAATTCTAAACAACAACCAATTATATTTTTAGTGTGTCCAAAAAGGCAGAACAGAGGATGCTGATACTCTAATAGTCGCAGGTCACCATATATGCAATCTGTTATCTCCAGCGTACGTTGTTAAATCTAAATTCCCTATAATCTAGCAACCCTTGCAGTTTATTCTAAGTCTACGAACACAGGTTCTCTTCTCCAATTCTTTATTCTAAGGGAATACCAGAAAGGGGGCAGTCTAGTTCTTAGAGAAGTAAGCATTTGTAGGGACCTATTTGCTGAGTTAGGCAAGACCTTTTCAAAATTTCAAATAACCTTGGGACAGGAATGCAGATGTTAGTTTATTGCTATTCAGGTGTCTGCTTGTGGCTTTGGAGTTCAGCCAGTCTGGACCATCTTTGCTTTCCCGCCCCATCTTGGTTTCAGCTGACATTTTCTACGTATTAGAGTGGCAGTCATCGGAAGTTGTGGCTGGTTATGTGGAGACTTCTACAGCCCCCCAGGAACTGAACAGCAGAGCAGCAGGTCTGGAGAACAGTGCCCCTCCCGAATATCAATCAGCAGCGTCACAATGGCATCAGCCGTGTGGTGTGGAACAGGAGAGGGTTCAGATCCTCAGCATGAACAGCACGGTGCAAAGAGGGCTCCGACGCACTCCGCTCAATCTTTGGCATCAGGTCCTGAACCTGCTCAATACCGACCAGGATCTGTGGAGCAAGGTCAACAAACTGATGAGAATGAGGCTCTGTCATGCCAAGTCCATCTATGGAAACTCTTTAAGTGGATTATGTTCAGATCAGTAGTACGAATTATACCAGCCAGTTTGGGTACAGCCAATAGTGGGATGTATTCATGTCACAGCGTACAAGTTTTAGCAATACAACGCCATAAAGAGCGAGGTAAGCAGATTCCAGGCAATCTCACTTGTGGGAAAAGGGGTCTTTCATCCCGTTTGAACTTCAGGCAGTCAATGATGAGTCTCTTCATGGCTTTTGGAGAGTTGCTGTATAGCTTACTAAGGTCGGGGGACAAATAACCACGCCCGACCATAAAAATTATCTGAAAAGGGAAGATATAAGCAGCTTTGTTTTTAAATACCCAACACCAGCAAGGCAAAAAAACTTGAGGTGGACTGAAAGACTGAGAGTGGAATTTACCTGATCACGGTTGCTGATGTTAGAATAAGGCAGCGTGCCAGACATCAGCTCATACAGTACTACACCATACCCATAGACATCAGACTGGAACGTGTAAGGGTTGCTGTCTTGCATACGGATAACTTCTGGGGCCTGGAAAATTAAGTCCATGGCTATTATACATAAAATCATTTACAAGCTTAGCCACAGTTCTGAAATTTTACTACTTCCATCCCTGCTTGCATTACACAGCTGTCTGACAGGAAGTAACAAGGCAGTTGGGTACAACACTACAAAACACTCTGGACCAACACAGTTTGACCCAAATTTCAGTGGGCCGAACAGGCCTTTTGGGCTAGTCTGGCATTTCCAGTGGTACCTACCATCCAAAGAATTGAGCCACTGGGCTGCTCCACCTGCTGGGAACCACTCCAGCGTGACTTGACCGTTGCCAAACCAAAGTCCCCAATCTTAACCGTCCAGCCCTCATGGAGGAAGATATCTGAGAGTTGAAGTCGAGGAACAAACAAGTACAAGGTAACCCTGGTCCTGCAGAGTTAGGTAGGGGTGACTGATGCAGATAACCAGCTCCATCCCTCCACCAGGATAGTTACCAAGCAGAAAATAATCTACTTAGGGTCCAAATGGATGGTTTCACCATAATGCATCTTCATTAAGAGGGTTTTTGGATTTGTTACTAAACTAGGACTTAAAATAAATAAAATTAAAAAAAAGTTTAACTGCAAGCTGTGAACAACAAAAAAAAAAATCCACGTTGTTTAACAGATAAGTGGAGAAGTGCGGAACTAAAACATTCAGCCATTATAAAGTCAATGTACAAAAGAGAACTGCACCTCTCTGTGGCAGCTACTTAGACCACACAAAAGTAAATGTTGAATATAAGGATACTGTTTGATTTTAGGTCTCTGTGGATGATATTCTTAGCATGAAGGTAGCTGGAGTTAGAAATAAAAAAAAAAAAAAAATCAATAAGACATAGACAGGTTCTAATCACCTGCAGTGCTATCAATTCCATTACAATATACTCGTAATCCTAATACAGAGATTTGTTTTGTATGCAATTATGTATGTAAACACACTGTTTATATACTACACACAAATATACGTATCGTACATCATTGAAGAGTTTTAATACGTATAATGTAGTTGTAAACACATTGTAATAATACATATTTTAATAAAAATTATTTTATATTTACTATAATATACAGTAACGCACTCATTTTACTTACCCAGTTATATTAGATATATTATGACTATTCCTTTAATATTAGTATCATATTTCTAAAATA